>JAAAKE020132658.1:0-14215 GCA_010014785.2 Anisolabis maritima | reverse complement strand
TGGCTACGGCCAGAGGTCGGCTGGGTTTGAGGTGTGTGTCTCCGTACACGAAAGCACCTCGGGTAAATAAACGGGGACTCCGGTAGGTGGGCCTATACGGTCCAAATGAAATGAAATTATTTTGATATTAATTTATCTCTACTTTATTTTCATATTAAATAAACCAAATCACACTGAGGAAGGCAAGCAGTAATGCTATAAACCTTTTTAAATAATAAATATGATTTGTAAAAAATTTTATTTTTTACTGAAAAAACTTGCACCATCACAAAATTGAAAATTCTTTAAAGTGAAATAAAATTTTCTAAATGGTGGAGTGCAAATAAAAAATTGAAATTTTTTACAAACATGAATATACATATGTGTGTATTTAAGTAAAAAGAGTTCTGAGTTTAAATAACAAAAAGTATTTTTTTCTTTTTCTTTTCGGCATATGAGGCTATATAAACTTTTAAATGATATAGGTATATATTTATTACAATACAGATTATGCATATTATTTACATCATTTAGTATCCAATTGATTTAAATAAATTTTTATCCGACTATCGGGATTCGAACCCACACTGCTTGGCTTTTAAGGTTTTTTTTTTTTTTTTTAAGTCTTTTTCGGCATCTGTCCTTTGGTACGTGAAGCCAGATCTCTAGCTCTGCACCAAGGGATAGGGCTATTGTTAATATTGATAACCTTATAAGTCAGCCCTGTCCCTTGGTGCAGAGCTAGAGATCTGGCTTCACGTACCAAAGGGCAGATGCCGAAAAAAACATTAACAATTGGTATCCAATTTGATTTAAATATATTGTCATTGCCTGGGAACCCACACACCTTGCCTTTGAAGGCTATCAATATTGACAATGCCAATATCTTTAACTTCTCGGCCAGGAGGAGATATAAAAGTTAAAAATATGAAAAATGCTTCAACCGGCACAGTTTTCCCTACATATATTAGTATTTAGCTATTATTATTACTATTAATGCTTTCTCGAAATCCAATTAATGATAAGCCAAAAATAGAATGGAAGCTGGTTTGGGAAAAACTTTTATGAATAAAATTGAAGTATGAGTCCTACATATTTTCAAATTTCAAAAAGGAATTGGAGAGAGAGAGAAATGTATCTATCAAAGTCAAACTGTTACAATGATGTTAGTGGGGAGCTTAGTAAACTGATCTAAAAGTAATTTATTCCGGCCAAATTAAGTACTCGGGTCATGCAAATAGACGAAAATAGATAAATAAACATATTTGTTTGATGGCCGAGAGGAAAAGTAAAATTCAATCATGATTCGAAAAAAAAAAGTTTAATGATTTAAATTAACAATTTATAAATGTCTCCGTGCAAAATTTTAAATAACCAGTAACGAGATAAAATGATTAAAAATTATCTTAAAGAATATTATTGCTTTAACTTTTAATTATGAAATATCATAAAAGTTCAAATGGCTAAGGTTTAATTAGCTCTAATCCGATTAGCCTCTTCAATATTTTTTCCAATTCTTTTACATTTGCTGAGTGTGGAAGAAGGATCTTAAGGAAAGGTGGGGAAATATTTTTATCAAGCACCTAATCTTTATATTAATTAAAGTATAAAATATTTTTTTTTTAATAAATACCATAAGAATATTAGAGCGCCAAAAAAGTATTTCCACTTTTAATGATATTTTTTATATCTCTATCGATTTCACAAAACGAAATCATTTTGGAGATATTGAAAGACTTTTTGAGGCTTTAAAAAAAAAAAAAACTTTTTTGCTATATTTTTTAACATTCCCCGAAATATAGTGAGATTTCAAATATAGTGAGATTGAGTATTGCGATCGCAAAAAAAAAATAAATATCGAGATTTCATCGGAAATGTCAAATTGGATCATCTTACTAAACAAATATTGAGTTTAATATGATAGAATTTATAGTCAAGAAATTCATAATAAAATAAACATACGTTGTAATGATTATTTTGCAATAAGTAATAAGTAAATATTGTCTTAAACATTTTACAAAAAGTATTTGCTATTTAAATATAATGAACTATTACTTTTCATTTTTTTAATTTTCTGCCCCCCCCCCCCCTCCCGTGGCCGAGAGGTTAAAGATATTGACATTGTCAATATTGATAGCCTTCAAAGCCTAGGTATGTGGGTTCCCCGGCAATCCGATGAAAATTTATTTAAATCAAATTGGATATCAAATGATACCGCATCCCCTATAGGCCCTAAACGTACCCCACTTTAGGAAACAGTGTCCTAAACTAATGAAAACGTGATCGTTTTCCACCAAATGATAAATTAAATTTTTATATAAGATATATATATATAACTGCTCACTTTGGGCCAGTAAAGCGAAACAATTTTGAGACACTATGCCACAATAAAATATAGAATATTTACTAAGAGAAATTAAGAAAAGTAGAAAAACACTTTTTTTTTTAGTTGTGCCCATTTTCTACCAAGATAGCGATATGATATCAAATCTTTTAAATTCCGGTGACCATCTCTTCTCATGTTATTTGAAATAAAATGTTTAATTCATTTCATTGAAGTTAATCAAAGCTTGAAAATATTTATAATAACTTATTATTATATGTACAATTTTTACTTAGTCGAAGAAATGGACAATTACACTGATTGGTTGAAAAATTGTATAAACATTAAAGTGATATTCGCTCTCAATTTTCGGACAAATGTGCGCTTTTTTGGTAAATGAATATTAGAACCAGAATATTGTTTAAAGAGAGAAACTGTAAATAACTGTAGCAGACAATTAATGGTTGACTTAATCAAAACCAAATAAAAGGTCTTCGCCATCTCTCGCAGTATGGAATAATATTTAACAAAATAGTGATAGTGATTACCAATGATAATGAAAATTAAATAAATATCTCATCCTAATTTAAATTCTTTATAAAGTAGTAATTTATTAAAAATATCGGAATAGCGTTTATTAGCCCAGGATTCGGGTTATTAACATACTTTAAAATGAATGATGTGCCGGCCATTCGCAGAGCCTGTTACTTTATAGAAGAGAATGGCATAAAGGATATAGAGGAAATAACTCTCTTTGCAGAGACAACTAGAATTCGCTGTCAACGTTGTCATAAGGCGGGAGTTGTTAAATATTCCATTTTCAATTATTAAAAAAAAATTTTGTTTGATTAATACGACATATATCATTTCATTCGGAATATTCCAAAAGGAATGAGGAGTGTAAAGACGTCAAATAAAAATTGCTCCCCTTTCCCTTAGAGCAGAAGGAGAGATCTCGGTATACGCTCTGAGGGAGAGATTCACATCTCATCCTGAAAGATAGATTTATTTAAAGTATATTGGTTATCAATTAATTGGAATAAATATGAATGGATCACTTGTAGATTATTTATTATAATTAAATTATATCGAGAGAGAAAAATAATGAAAATTCTTCTATCAATGAAAGTAATAAGTTTCGTGGTGGTTATCGTCTAGATCAGTGTGATCCCAACTTTTTTGGCATAAATGCCGGTAAATTGTAAGCATGAGAATTGCGTACAGGTAGCTGCAAAATTTTTGAAAAAAAAACAACGAAATTTTAATGAATTTTAAATATGTTTTTTCTCATTATTTTATTCACACATACTTGACATTTTAATAGTAACGTAAGGCGAAAAGAAATAGCTACCGAAAGCATCGCTGTCAAGCAAGGTCAAGATCTGTTGAACCTCGGATAAATGGCCTCCAAGGAACATTTATTTAAAATAGTCACAAGTCAAATTGTTTTTGTTAGATTCATTGATTTTATTTTTTTTTAAAGAAAAGTCACATTTTTTAGGGTTTGGGATAAGAAAGAAAAAAAAATATAAATACAAAAATTGCTTTTAAATGTGTACTTTAAATAGCGTAAAAGAGAATAATATTTATTTTTATTATGCTGATATAATAGTCCAAATTCGAGGAATTTTTCAAATTGTATCTAAATAAACATTTTTTGAGTTAGGCCAATTTTCTTCCAATACAACTATTTATTAAACAATAAAGGAAAAATGAAAATAATTTTCAAGGCCGATATAATCCTAAAGAGAAGCATAATAAATATTATTTTTTCTCAGAAATTATCTTTACTTATTATCGTCACAGGAAAACTTTTCATAAATATATGTAATTAACTAAAATTACAGACAATTCATCAATATAACATATAAAAATTTAAAATACCTATAAGGAAGAAAGTGTAAATCAATTGCAATTTATGAGATATTCGACAAAAGAATTCTAATGAAATTAATAATAAGTGATTGGACACAATTTATTACGAATAAATAGATTATTATTTATTTATTTATTTGAAAAAATAATATATATACCAAGGTATATATATATATATGACTGTGAGACTGGTATGTTTCGTGAGTGTAGATAATTACATGTAATTAATTAAATGGGTAAAATACATAATTAAATATTGACTAGTTATAAATCTTAACGATAGAATAAATTCCCTTTTAAAAGATTAAATATGAGACCTTGAGGATTCTTCTCGTCTTAAGAAATATACTTTTTAAATGTTCTCATTCAGGGGCTCGCATCTTGTGAGCTCGTGATTGACGACTACAAGTCATCCGAGCTAACACTGGCATTTTTCTATTTGCCAGTCTTCCCCTCCCTCCTCCGAATGACGGGTCGGTGATTTGATACCTCTTTCGGTCACAACTAAAAAATTTTTTTATGACGACTTCAAATCACGTGTTAGTGATAAAGAAGAAATTTTTCAATTTCTTTTATGAAATTTTAGTTATTCCGTATTAATTTTATTATGAATGATCAAAGACATTATTCACTTAGATGGGTTGGTATCAACAAGTTACCCGAGCTAAGAACTAAGAATATATATTGCTCTCTGCCTTTCCTGACTTTTTTCGTTAGACGGATTGGTTCTTTCTCTCGCTCGCATCTTTATATTTCCCTATAGCATGGAAATAATAAGATAAGAAAAGAAAAAAGGTAATTTTAATTGAAGGATCGTTAAAGAAGCAAAAATATTTCAAGTAGAATTTATTCACTAAATAAACTCTTACTGTCAGATATTTTTTTAACATTCCTGACATATTTATAAATTCATTAGAAAGGTTAATAGATATTATAAGGAACCAGAAAGTTGATAGATTATTTATTCACCCCACTTTTCTAGAACATTTCTTTCAAGTATCTAATCAGATAAAGAATTATCTTATTTCTAAAGTCTTTATCCATCTAAAACTAGATTTATATATATTTTTTGTTTAAAGAATTTCCTACCTTATCGGAGTAAAATCCCCTATAAATGACTAGATATCGACGAAATAAAGGTATCTGTCAGTTTAGATAACCAATCGAAGATTTTTTTGTTCAATAAATGAATCGTAAAAAAAAGGTTTTTTCTATAGAAGAATTATATATATCAAATGAAATTTTAAAAATTTTCTTCAATGACGATTATTTTTTTTTTAGGGCTGTAGATGATAATTTAGGGTTGGGATTCCCAATAAGGAGAAAATTAAAACAATATATTTTTGTTGCCGACTTTTCTTACGGCTACAATAGACTTTTAGCATACAAGTAGTATATATATAGAAACGATATATATATATCCTATCTAGTACATTTATTTCGAGTATCAAATCCGATAAAGAATTATCTTATTTCTAGAATTAATTAATCGAAAACTATAAATATTGACTTATTTTCCAAACTATGACTAATATTACTTCTCTTTTACTTAGGTCAGTATTTTTATATCATGTATCCAGAGCGCGAAGTGGGCCATTGCCTTATAAAACTTGTTCCCATCAAAAATTAAATTAAAATTAAGAGTCGACTCCACAGAGAGGAACTAAAAAAGCCAGTATATAAGAAGAAGGATTAATGAGAGCTTATGAATTTTTTCTTCTGTGAAATTAGATACCAGAATTCTATTAAAAGGTGAGAAAATCGAACTCACGACCTCTGGATCAATAGTTTTAAATTGAAAGTCTTTGTTATTATAAAGTATGTAATTTATTTTAATATTCATTTCATCATTTCAATAAGTTCTTCAAACTGCCTCCTGGTACGATGCTACCCTCACTTACCCTGTTTATATTTATATAAATTATAATAAGGAAATAAAGTGTGAGTAAGAGCACATCACACAACATTTCCTTTCCGAATTAGGCAAGAGAAAGTAATGTGATGTGCTGTCACACAAGAATTTTTGTGCCAATATATTTTTTTTTTCTTTATGGTAGTATATCAGCTCCCGAGAGAGGTAAATTGTGGTATGATCAATTTTTTTAATAATAATAAATTTATTTATTTATTTAAAAATATTTTTTGATCCAATGAGTTGTTTTATCTTTTCTAGGGAATTGATAAATTCATAAATTGAGGGCCTCACAATATTTTCAGGTAGAATATAATTAATACATAATATATTATCTATCTATTATTATATATATATATATATAAAACTTTTTTTTTCCATAAATTTCTCTTGAGTCAACTTTTTCTATGAGTTGAGAGGAAGAAGGGAGGGGGGAGGGCAAAAAGATCTGTGAAGAAGGGGAATGAGTGTCCTAAAATTTTTTGTAGGGCCCAAAGACCCTAAATTTTTTTAGGCTCTAATGAACCTTTTCTTTTAATCAAAATATACCATTTGAAAATTTCGAGATTATCTTATTGAAAATTATGACCTATAAATCGAGATTTAATTAAAACCAAATTAATTAGAAAAACATAAATTTAATTTGATATGCATTTCCATTTAATAGAGAATTTATGTTATCTATGAAAAATAAATAGCATTTATATTGAAAATTTAAATGTATTTATGTATTGATTTGATAGAATGTTTATTTATTATTGATTTCGAAGACGATGAATAGAATTGACGATTATCGAAAGTCCATTCACAAATAGAGATATAAAGAATTCTGAGAACACTCTATACATATATAAATATTTTATTTTATTTAGAAGGAAAAAAACTGACATTTACTTTAGATTGCGTGAAGAAAAAGAAATGGCACATTATTTCCATTACCTTTTTCACAATGTAAAAAATTTTAATGTTTGTCGCAAATTTTCTTTTTTTATTTATCTTTTCATCCTGATAAAATATGAGGTTAAAAATTTTTATTTCATTTATAAGCAAGCAAAAATGATAATTCGATTTTTTTAGTCTTTTTCAGCATTTATTTATATATATTAATTAGTAGCCAATAAAATATAAATAAATTTTTATCGCTCAGGCGGAAAGCGAACCACTGTATATGAGACGAGACAAAGAACAGGACATATTTTAATTTGATTAGTATTTATTTTAAATTAATTGTGTTTTTTATGTTGAGTGATACATTCAATAAAATGAAACTTTAGTTAAAGACGGAGTTTCACGAAAGAAGAATAAATTATCCTTATTTTTATTTTATTTTTCCTTCTCCCCTTAACCCCGACTCGGAATCATTTAGGCTAATCTACCATTTTATATTCCGTTTCCGGATTCTATTTATATTCAAAAACTTAAATTAATCTGCCTAAAAATGAAATATTCCTTGGAATAGGAACTGGTGTGATTCGTGTTCGAACCGAAACTCAGTAGGTTTCGGATCTGGCTCCCAGCGACTACCACCTGTTTGCAGACCTCAAAAGACCAAAGATAAATCGTTCTACAAAAAAGGCATCGAAATGTTAGAGAAGCGTTGGAATGAATGTATCACTCTTGAAGAAGACTATGTAGATGAATAAAGTCGAATTTTGCAAAAAAAAAAATGTTTTTTTAGTAGTTAGCCTCGGGTGGGAGAGTAATGTGTTATGTATCGATAAAATGCCTCGCATGGAAATAGATAAAGGATTAGCTAGAAATAAAAATTCAATAGGAGAAATTAGAGAAAGTAATTTCATTTGCTATGATAGAGGTCCTCTACTTTAGGTGTTTACTCAAGTTCTTGCTTTATTAATAACGGTTTTCTTCCCGTCTTGAGTGATCAAATTTATTTAGATATATTGACTAACAATTAATTTAAATAAATATGGATGGATCATTTGTATCATCATCAGTTATATATATTCGTTAGTATATGTCCAATGGTCTCCGATATTGAAAAGACAAAAAAATCTTTAAGTAAAAAGTTAGAGATAAAATATACAGTCCATTGAAATGAAAAGATTTTTATTCTTTAAATTGAGACAATTTAATAATATTAGTAAATTTTCCCCCCTCCCCCATGGCCGAGAGTTTAAAGAAACTGATATTGTCGATATTGATAAACTTAAAAGCCTAGGGGTATGGGTTCGGATCCGAGGTAGTCCGATGAAAATATTATATAGACATTAAAATATATAATATTTAATTTATTGGTAAAAGTTAACTAATTTTCTCTGACCAAAACTTATTTAAGAAATATTTTATATTTTAACTTTAAATGAAAAATAATTCGCTAATCAAAAATACATTTTTACATCTGATTGCAAATAATTAATTAATTTTTTTGTTCATATTTTTCGACATGCGACTTTTTATAGATTTTTAAACAGTTTATTTGATATTTATCATAATATTATATTTATTTTTACCAAATGGTTAAATAAATTTTATTTTACTGGTTGGGAATCCGAATCCATATATCCTGGCTGAAAAGTTATAAATGTTGGAAATGTCAATACATTCAGGCCTAAAGGTGGAACCAAACAAAGACGTATTTTTTCTTACTTTTTTATTTCTCCCTAGGTTTGTTCCTTAAATTATTAAATTGATTAATAATTTTTTCTCCTGCCACAAATATATAATAATAAAAGTTTTACAAGAAACAAATTGAATTAAAATTTCAATTTAATACTTATTATAAAATTTTAAACAAATTACTCAATATTGATACATATTTTTGCCCCTGTCCCTTAGAGCGGAGGGGTTCGCTTTCCGAGAAAATTTATTTAAATTAAATAAATATGTAAAGTAAAAAAAAAAAATATATTTTTTAAATTCAATACAGTAGGCTTACAATATGACCAAAAAGAAAGGTGACTTTTTAAATAAATATAAAGTACGTATTGATTTATTCATCCAAAGTTATTTTGTCCCCTCCCACTGCAATACACTTATTTCATGTTTTTTCCAGCCTTCGAAACAGTTTTTATACTCAACTTCTGGATTTCCGGCCAGAGGACTCTCTTGAACGACTTCTATGGACTCAAAACAACGACCACGAGGTCGTTTCTTTAATCGAGGGAACAGGAAAAATCTCATACCATTTCTCGTAAGTATAGCGCAAATGGTAGTTGTTTGATTTTTAGCGAAAAATTGACGAACAATTATTGCAGTGGGTGATGGTACGTTCGTTATCTTGATATAATGAACTCAGCAGCCAAAAATATCTTTAAAAAAATTTTCTTTGACTATTTGGACAAAGACCAAGTCTTTGTGTCAAGAGTATATATTAAAAAAAAATTATTATATTATTATTATTATATTTATTAGTTAATATACGAAATATAAAAAGATATCCGTGCTCAAGTTATGATAAGAACACTAACGTTATATGTAATGAGGGGGTTCTGATGATGGCGGTTGTGATTTGCCGAAATATTTGCGCAGCTTTCAAATAAAGAAAATTCACATTAATTTATAAATTATACTATTTTCTATAAAATGCATACTTTTGACACTAGAAATTTTTGATATGCACTGGTCCTTATCCAAATAAGAAAATAGCATTAAAGCATAAAAGAAGCATATATATAACGGTTTGATTTCGTTTCGTTTCAGCAGTGATTCGCAGATGGAAACACGATCTATTAAATCTTTCACTGTTAAATCGTGTGGTACCCAAACATTGAGCTTCTCTTTGTATCCAGCCTTCTCCAATTGATTTAAAGCTGTTTGATGGTGAATTCATTCTGCGTATGTGCCAGTCTTGCTCCACTTTTTGCACGATTTCATTGACTTTTTCAGTCAGCCAGAACGAGGTGTATCTTGACATCAAAATTTCCAGAACGAAATTGAGCGAACCACTCGGGCTGTTCTTTTTCAGCATCATCATTATAAACCGTATAAAATTTTTTAGCCATCTGCCTTGAGTTTCTTTTTCTTTTTCAAATATAATTTCAAAATGTATCGAATTTCTTCCTTTTTTTCTACCACTATCAAATATGTTTAGTAAAACCAGGTGAGATTTATATTAAAAGAAATATAAGACTTTAAAACCATCCATCGGCCAAATCGTCTAACCTTTATATTGGACAAGCTTTCCCGGATAACCGTAAAAATAAAACAAAAATACTTATGGTTTTTCTTCAATTCAATTTTCGCACACCTTTACTTTCAACAATTGTAAAAATATCTTTTCTTAAATCTCATTAAACTCTAAAAAAAAAAATGATTTTTTAAGACACCCGAAAGTTTTGTCAAAATTATTTTTTCTAGGTTAAAAAAATTTAATCAAGAAAAAAAAATGAATAAGTTCCGCATATAAATAACAAAGAAACGAGCGAAATTTATGACCCAAGGGAAATAGAAGAGAAGGCTTCTTTTAATGGACATTCAGGGATCCAAGCAGAGGTCATTTTAATAAAATCATATTATTGTAATATATTATAAAATTTTACACTTTGAACTTAATTATTAAAAATAGGAACCATATTTTTTAATAAACCCGAATTATATAAATGCGGTGTGGTATATGCAACATTTTAAAAATTTAGATGAAAAATAAATCAAAAATCAATTTTGATAATTAAACAAATGGTAATGAGGCTCATAATAAATAAAGAAATAAGTTCATGAATAGATAAATAAATAAAATATAGACACCGTCAATATTTACCTTAATAGCCAGGGGATGTGGAACCCAGTCAGTCCGATAAAAATTAATTTGTATAAATATATCTGTTTAAAAAGGATATATTATAATTTGGGAGATTAAGGTATGAATGGCATTTATTTTTCTCATATTTTTCTAGACTCTTTTCTTACTTTACTCTTTTAATTCCTCAAGGCTGCATTAATACAATTAAAAGTAATCGAAGTGACACATTGAAAAAGCATTATTTAAAGCATTCATCAAATCAATTTCCAACTAATTGGCTACCGGTTAATATGAATAAATAAGGACGGAGTCTAAATAGCCTCAGATGCCGAAAAAGACTTAAAAGTTCTCAGTATATATCAGTTAAAAAAAGAATTCTTTTGTTTTATGATTCAGTGGTTCGCTTCCCGTCAAAGATAGAATTTATTTAAATTATATTGGCTACCAATTAATTTATATAAATATTGACGGTTAAATAAATAAATAAAATTTATTTTAATAATAAAAATTAAAAATAAATTCAAACAACCTTTTTATTTACAATGACTCTCAGGCAACGTTTGTTTCGATTCGTGATTTCTTTAGGCTCCTATATATATTTTTTGTTTTTAATAATATCATTTTTTTGCAGTGACACTTGTTTTGCAATGAGCCATTTTTTGTATGATTTATTTTAATAACTCTGAAAAAGTAATAATCGTAACGCAACGTTGTCCGAGAGGTATTTTTAATAAAAAGGTTGTTTGGTAATTTATTTTCCGTTTTTATTGATTTATTCTTCAGTCTTAATATTTTTTCATTTATTGAATTATTTTACATGTTCAAATGATTTCGAATAACAAAAAATATTTAAAAAATCACTCAAATATAAAAAAATAAGCAATTAATAAAAGCGCCTGTAGATAGGCAACTCCAACTAAGATATTTTCTGCTGGTTATCCATCATAAAATTCTAATAAAAATTTGATTAATCTCTTTTCAAATGACCTATTAATTTTTTTTTAAGTTTTTTCGGCATCTGAGGCCATATAGATTCGAAACGTTAAATTATATATGCAGTACATCAAAATCAGGCAAATTTATTTACACAATTTGGTATCCAATTGATTTAAATAAATATTCCTCGGACTGACCTGGGATCCGAACCCACACCTCTTGGCTTTTAAGGTTATCAATAATGACAATGTCAATATCTTTAACCTCTCGGCCACGGGAGAAGGGGGGTATATTAATTTTTAATAAGTTAATTAGCTATGGTATTTTTTATGGATTTTAGTCTCAAATACGGGTAGTTAAAAATATGTTTCCTTCCGCTAACAAAAAGCTTTCAGAAAAATTTTTTTTTTGTTTATTTTTTAAAGCCTAAAACCGTTTCCATGGAAACGAGTGGCTTATTCTCTTGTATTTAAGAGGCCCATTCAGATCTGATCCTTTAGAAGGAGAGAACTAAGTCTTTGCTTTTCATATGCTAAAACAATGCAAACTGTGTGTTTTGTTTATAAACAAACCTCATTTCCTATACAGACCACTTAAATATTCTCTCTTCAATTCACAATTGAATTTATTTTTTTAAAACAACTTAAGATAAATAAATAATTCTCGATTCATCAAACATCCTATTTTTTCTTTTTTGCGATTAAATTTGTGCTTTAATTTTTATTATTATTATTATTTTTTTATTAAAAAATGACTGCTAAAATTAATTCTTTTGTTTCTAATTCAATATTCTTCTTAAATTGGAGGTATGTAACTCGTTCAAAGTCGTTTTTTTCTCCATTTCAATTTTAATTTAATTAAGAATCCAATTAGAAGATATGAATGGATGAATTGTATTCTATGAATGTGCATTAATGAATGATTCTAACCTAATTGGCTTTCTATTTATAACAGCACCCGCTCCTTTCCAAAATCTATTTATCGTGTGCATTGTAATATTTTCATATTTTTTCGTATGCCAATTCAAAAAATTGATTCATTTAAATTTTTTATTAAGTGAATATGAACCATTAATAGAATAAATGAAAATACCTCTATATGGCTACAGAAGAAAAAACCTCACAGATGTAAAATTGCAATTATCACAAATATGTCAAAACGCCCTCTTTATTACACATAAGCCCCAATTTAACATAACAAAAAGTCTCAATGTGACTTTAATCCTTTTCATTGATAGTTTTCAATTCCATTTTTTTTTTTTTTTGTAATATTCTGATCCAGCTAATTTTTTTGTGCCTATATCGCGTGATCGGGTATATAAGGTGAATACATTTACAATATTCTACAAGAGTATTTGGAATATTTCATCCAGTATAACTTTTACTCACTGAAGATACGTTGCCATTGTGGTTTCAATCACAATAAATTTATAGATTTAATATAATATACTAATCTAGAGTTGATATTAATTAGAGGCTTAGAACTGTACTTTTAGTCAACAAATGTACCAAGTGATCATGCGTCGAGCCCGGAAAGGAATATGTTAATATATAAAAAAGAAAGGTTTCAATTTGTGAAAATTGGGTAAAAAAAGGCTGGGGGAGGAAGGATGAAGGCGGGCGGCACAGCTAGTAATCATAATTCGTGATAATTCGTCAAAATACCATGGTTCAAATTTTAGTATTATTACCTTTCTCCTTTGTGTGTCGGTAGGTAAAAAACGCATAGCACTCAAGCGGCCTGTTTGTTGTTTCAGGGAGTCGTCGCGAGATGGCAGCCCCAGGCTGTAGGCTTTTATTTGTCCGAGCATAAATCAATTATTCCAAGTCCAATTATTCGAATTATTTGGAGCGAAGGGTGGCAAAAAGGGCGCCTGGGGCGGGTGCAGGGTGATTGCTTCTCCCTTCCTCGTCCATAACACCCATCCATAGAGATCTCATCAAGCTCCGATTCGCCATTAATTCAGAGGTCAAATCAAACCAAGATAATCCATTTATTTTTCTCTCGCGAAATGAGAAAAAATCGAGGTGGAAAAAAATATTATTTTTATGAACTGGTTTCATTTTTTTATTTGGTTAGTCGGAATTCAATGTGTTATTTATTAATTTTTTTTTTCTCACGAATGGTCCAACCTATTTTTATTATTTAATAAAAGTGAAGTGAAAAAAAGTAAATGTGACCGAAAAAATTGTGCCATCTATTTGAAGATTAAAAACGGATTTGCTTTCATTTTAATTTCTACAGTATATTTGCTTATTATGGGACACGCATATTAATTATATATTTAATAAAGCTTATAGGAAGCTGGGGATGTTTAGTGGAGTTTTGAAAGGTACGTCCAAGGAAGTAAAGTCCAAAGTTTATTTAACTTATGTGAGGCCTAATTTAAAGTATTGTTCAGTGGTGTGGGACCGACATCCGCAGCAGTTAGAGAGGAAAATAGAGATGGTTCAGAGGAAGGCAGCTAGGTTTGTTTTTAGAAAATTTGATA
>JAAAKE020132647.1:0-14216 GCA_010014785.2 Anisolabis maritima | reverse complement strand
ATTTTCCAAAAGATAATAAATAAATTACCAAAATATTAATTTCATTATTTCGATGCAGAGATAAAAAAACATTCCATTAATATTTTTCAGTAAAATTAATTTTCCGAAGCAAACTTTGATTTTTTAATATCAAAATAATAATAATAATAAAAAAAAAACAATTTTGCTTGTTTTAAAGTAGAATTTTACAAAATCCATGACGCAATTTTCAATACTTACTCTAGCCTTCTCCTTTTCACCCCATACTATTCATAATAGAAAATTTTCTTTAAATAGATAATAAAATAAGAGGGTGGGCTGAAAAGTTTCCGACCTAACAAAAGACATTTTTTTCTTCAAATTTATTTTTATTTTTCTACATGTAAGTCTACACATTTCTCCCCCCCATCTCTTTAACCCTTCCAAATAGTACTTGGCGTCTTTCTCTGCAAAATAATTGTTTACGAAGGTGAAGGATCGGAAACTTTTCAGACCGCCCTTGTATATTTACTCACTCATGAAAACGGGATAAAATTGATATTTTTATTAAAACGGCGGGTTGGTAAAAAAACATTAAGATAACAACGGTATTGTCCTGTTCAAAACTGTACCAATGTGGCACTGAGATTATCTCTCTCTACAGTCTATATGTCAAGGACTAGATTGTTATGTTTATTCCAAAGAGTAACTTTATTTTTTTTAACGGAGTGGTTAGTAAATAGTCTAATTTATTTATTAATAGACCAGGGGGTTTTTTTCTAAAAATTTTTGCTCTTACACTTTCTTTAATTTATTTAAATAAATTTTTTTCCCAATTAGGATCAAGCTGATCGAGAAGGTGCTGATGATGAAACTGCTGGAAAACTTCCCTGGCCTTCAGTGGTTGATATTAACACTCGACTCAGAAGAGTCATCTCTTCCTATCAGCGAAATTCCAAAAAAGAAGAACTTCGACTCGCACAAAAAGCCAAGGTTTATTTTCTTTATATATATATATATATATATAAATAAATTTTTATAACATGTGAAATTTTTTAAATTCAAAAGTAGTGGCATGCCTTTTTTGTTTTTATAAATATTTATTTTTTAGAATCTTTGATTTTTTGAAATTTTTTTGTTTTTAGTTAATTGATATCAATATTTTACTTTAGTAGATAAATTTTAAAAAGTAGTTCATAATTTTTCATCATCATTGTAGATATTTTATTATTTTTTATTTTTATTAGAAAAGTCTCTTATTTCAAAAATCAATCCCCAATTATTATTTTTTTTATTATTATTTTTGAATTTTTATCTTATTATTTTTCTATTAATTGTTTTTCTAAATATTTAAAATAAAAAAAGAAAATTATTGGTTTTAAATTTATTGGAAATATAACATTTGATTGGGATGAAGAAGACACGAATCAAGCTGCGTGTTGTTGTGTATATGTGCAGCAAGGGCCAGACGCCGAACAGCATGCTGTAATCAGGGATGTCCTTACAACGCAAGGCTGGGATTTGCACCAACTAGCCATGTATTTATGGGTAAAGTATCATCATATCAAAAAGCTCACCCCTTCATTCCGGCATGGCTTTTGTATTTTATTTTTTTTTTAAGAACAAAAAATAAATTATACATTTTCTTGCTATCCCTTTTATACTTATATTTGATCTTTGTTATGTTATTATTATCTTAATTTTGGTAGTTTGGTCTATATATCTTAGTTTTTTTTTTTATTAATATTTTTATTTAATATATATTAAATATTTGTGAAGGCTATAGTTTTAAAATTGAAAAGAAATTTGATGCCTTTTTCTATTTATCTTTGATTGATTATTGATCTCTGAAATAAAAAAACATAATGTATTTTTTATAAATTCTGCAAAATTAAAAGATAAAATCTTTAATTTTGCTTAGCATCTTTTCCAATAATGTATATTATTAGTGATGGCATTCTTCCGGTTTTTAAAATTATAAAGGCCTAACGAACCAGTGGTCTTAGATTGAAAAGAAATAAGCATTATATATTATATATTCTTAAAGATTACCTGCCTTTATAGAAATGATTTCTGGAAATTTTGGATGTAATATGCTTACCTTTTCAATATAATGGGAAACATTATTATTACAAAACACATCTTTAATATAAAAAATTAACGCCATATATGTATGAAGAATATTTAAATTTTTTCAACAGTATTAGTAAAATAGTATAATGATTTAAAGTTTCCACCGTTCCCTTCACTTTAGACGCCTTTTACTAAACTTACAAAAAATGAAGAAATATGAAATTTTACTGATGTTTACCAAAAATAACTCAGTTCTAATTTTATGTAATATTTCAACAGAATGGAATAATTATTTTTTGTTATCGTAGATTAAAGAAATCACCACAGGCATACCCATACAGATATCATTCCGAAAACTAGTTAAATAAACTCAGGGGTTTTTTTCAACTACATTAGCAATGAAATGGGAACAATTTTCCTTAAATATTAATTTTAATTTTACGATGTTAAGATATTTTCCTCGACTCCCACGGATACTTCAATTTACTAGTTTAAGGTAAATATCTTAACATCGCGAGATTACATTAACTTTACCTACTTAATTTTCTTTTGGTCGGCAAAGTTATAAAAAGAGAATCTCCCTAGATGGTGTACCCACCCATTCTGATTTTAAATTACTGAAAGTGAGTATGAGTTATTTTAAATTAATTATTTTCTAGAAGTTGGAACGACGAGAAAAAATGGAACAATTAAATCGCCAACGACTGGAAGCCAGTCAAATGAAATGGACTCGAAAAGAGGAAGCCGATTTTTATAGGACCGTCACAACATATGGTGTGGAATACGATAGGTAGGCATCTAAAATTTATTATTTATTAAAAAAAAAATAAATTCTATTATTCTAATATCTATATAAATTATTATTTCCATTAGGTCTTCTTGTCAATATGAATGGAATAAATTTCGAACTCTTGCACGTCTTGAGAAAAAAAGTGATGCTGCTCTAACAGAATATTTAAGAGCTTTTCTTGCAACCTGTCGGCGAGCTTGTGGTCTCAAATCGTCTGCTGATGATGATGACCCGCGCGGTTTTGAACAGCCAGAGGTAATTTTTATTTTCATTATACTCAAATTACAGAAGAATATTTAAATATTTTGGAATTGGGATTTTAAATAGCTAATTTATATTTTATATGCATTTTAAAATCGTTTGGAAAATTATTTCAATATACCTGCAATTATATTATATTCTTCTATTAAAATAATTTAACTTTATTTTAGATGAATATAGAGCCTATGACAGAAGAAAAAGCTCGTCGCGCCCTGCAAAGAATCGAATTACTTTCAAAAATACGTCAAGAAATTCTTCCTCACCCTCGATTAGAAGAACGACTTGCTCTTTGTCGCATGACAGCAGATATGCCTGAATGGTGGCAACCGGGCCGGCATGATAGAGATCTTCTTCTTGGTGCTTCGAAGTAAGTTTGCCTTTTATATTTATTTATTAATTTCAATAATAACATATCTATTTAATTTTTTAGACATGGTTTGGTTAGAATGGATTTGTATCTTGCCAATGATCCTGAATTAGGATTCGTGGAAGCAATGCAACAACATGATAAGACTTCAAATACTCAAACTACAGAAACATCTAATAAAACTCCTAAAACTGAAACTGTTGTTCCAAAAACTGAATCAGGAGTCAAATATGAGAGACCAGAAGATATTCTTCGTTTAGATAAAAATGAAATTATTGTTAAGCTTGAAAAAGGGGAGGGCACTTTAAAAATTGAAAAAATAGCTATGAAAAAAGAGCCGGACAAGGTATTTTATATTAAATAAATTTATTATATTTATCAAAATTTACAATTTTAATTTTCTCATTTTCCTTTCACAGGGAAATAAGGATGATTCTAAACAAGAAGTCGAATTGTCTTTAGTTAAAAGCGAACAAAATGAAGAAGACATGAAAGACAAGGCGACGGAATCTCCTGAAGATCAAAAATTAGACGAAAGTTCCAAGGAAGAAAAATCAGAAACCAAAGAAAGTGAAAATAAATCACAAGAAGCAAAAGAAGAAAAAACTTCTATAGAGGATAAAAATAGTGAAGATAAATCAAAGGAAACAAAAGAAGAAGAAAAAATTGAAAAAGATTCTGAAGAACCTAAGAAAAAGGAATCAGATTCTACTGAAATAGACAAAGAGCAAATTAAGGAAAAAGAAATTAAAAAAGAAGATACAGAAGTTTCTGAAGAATGTATAAAAGAAGGTGATTCAAAAGAACAAAAGTTAGGTGATCATATGAAAAAAGAAACATCTGTAAATGAAAGTATGGAAGTAGATGATGAGAAAAAAGCAGAATCTAAAGAAAAGGATCAAAAATCTGATTGTAATAAAGAAGATGAGGAGAAAGTAAGTTCAACACAAAAACCAGGAAATGAAGAAGAAGCTAAAATTTCAGAAGAAAATGAAAATAAAAAACAAGAAACAAAAAAACAGGATTCTAGTAAATCTGAAAATGAGAAATCTGGAAAAGATGAAAGTTCTTCAAAACCTGCTGTAGCAGCAGAACTTAAAACTCTTTTCCCAGACTTAGAAGTAATAGAACCTTTAGCTCGTCTTCCTCAAATTGATACAATTCTCTTAAATGGTTCTGACACTCATCAAGCTCTCGCACAAGCATCTCTTGCCAAATGGCCAAAAGACTACGTTTTACATATGCGCTTACGGAATATTATACATTGTGTTGAAAATAAAGAATGGCCTGTAGCACGTAATTTTAACGCTTATGATCTTGATCAAGAATTACTTCATTCATCCTTGCCATCAACTTCTCTTAATCCAACGCTGGGATTGGGTGATCTTACCGCTAGCCCAATGACAAATAGTGAAATCATTACAATAACAACGGATCTTCATCGGGGAAATGCCCACGCTGCTGTTGCACATTTGGCTCAACAACAAGCTATGGCTGCTGCTGCAGCAGTTGCGGCTAAGAAAAGAAAACGTCATATTGCAATTGATGTAGAAACCGAACGAGCGAAACTTCATGCTCTTTTGAATAGCACAGCTGCCCCTTTGGGCAAACCATCACCTTCTTCTGCTTGGGGCTCTTCTGCTTTAGACTTGGATGTTGAATCTCTCTCAGAAGATTCTAGACGATCAACTCCTGGGCTACCTCAACCCCCACCAGCACATCAGTCATCAACATCTTCAACCTCAGGGCGTTTATTATCTCAGTTACCTGGCTTTGGAAAACCTTTAGCACCCACCACACTGATCCCAGGCACTTCAAGTACACTCACTCCCATTGATCTTTCATCAGGCTTAACTAAGGCTGACAAACAAGAAATGATGGCTGAAGTTCAAGATTTCTCAATGCCATCCAAAAGACAACAAAATCAACCACCCCCAACCTCTACTTCAACAACATCAACATCATCTTCATCTACAATTAACAGCACTCCTTTGCCACTTACCACTCAATCTACTTCTAAACCAACAAGTAAACTGGATGATATGCTTGGAAAACTCATGAAAAGAAACAATTGTGTAAGTAATAATTCAAATTATTTTTGAAAAAAATTTATTATATTAAAAAAATTATCTCTTAATAGTATAATTTCATTAAATAGGTATTTTTGAAATGATATTCAATTTATTTAATGAATGTAATAGTATTTTAAAAGACATAAAATAAACTTTTTGCATCATTTGTTTTCAGCCTGCCGAAGAACCAGTTCAAGGAAAAGAAAAGAAAAGAAGAAAATTGGATGAAATTGTTCTTGGTCTGTCGGCAGCAAAAGAACAAAAATCAACCACAGAGGCAGCAGCAAAATCTGTTGCTGCGGGCTTGGGTCCAAATGTCACTGTCACACCCACAAGTGGGGCATCGACAACGACATCATTAGCCTCGACTAGTAAACCATTTACCATTACTGTAACACCCACTTCTGCTGCCTCCACCCCGACATCCCGACCTTCAAGCAAGGAAAGTAGTTCAGCAGCAGCCGCAGCTGCCGCTGCTGCAGCGGCTTCAGGTTTTGGTTCCTTCCTTGAACAAAACATGCTTGGGATGAAAGCAGCCGCTGCTGCTGCTGTTGCAGCAGCTACAAGCAAAGCTCCTACTACAACTTCTTCTACAGTTAGTCCATCTTCCACTTCTACAAATCTTCAACAACAACAAGCTCAAAGGAAGACATATGAATCTATGATTGCTGATCTATCAAAGGATTTGTCTTCCAAGATAAATTCATATTCTCATGAAGCAAAAGTAGGTTTATTTTTTATTTAATAATTTTTATTAAAATATCATTTTTGTTTTCTTTTCTCTTTAGAGATATATTAATAATTAATTAAAACACATATTTATTCTTTTTTTAGGTAAATAAGTGGCTAGCAGAGCAATCAGCATTGATGGCTGAACAACCCCTTGGGGCTGATTATCTATCAGCTCCAAGAAGACGACGGCCTAGAGTTGATCCAACTCTACTTGATTGGAAAAAACTCACAGGAGAGGAAAATGTAGCCGTTGTAAACAGAATTACTGGGAAAAAATTAACTGGTTCAAAGGCTCCACAATTAAAACGTTTGGCCCAATGGCTCTTAGAAAATCCAATGTTCGATGTCGATCCAAAATGGGCTGATCTTGTTAAAGAACGAGGAAATTTACCCCATGACCTTCAAAAGAGATTACCACCTACATCAAAAAAAGGTCCTGGGCGACCCCCATTATTGGCATCACCTCCTGGTCAAAGTCCAAATTCTGGAGCGACTACACCATCTCCTGCAGCCGCCGCTGCAGCAGCATCGACACTTCCATTCCCTTCACTTGGATTAAATACAAGTCTATTGAGTGGTCTCTCATTAGGTGGATTTGATCCCAAAAATCCTTTGCTTATGCCTTTTGGAGGGCTTCCAGGAATGGCAAGTCTAGGAGGAATGGCTGGATTGGGCTCTACGCTTGGCAATATGTCTTTAACAAATTCATTATTTGCTAATCTTGCTGGATTAGGTCTTGGTCCTGGCTTAGCTGGACTCGAAGCGGGCGAATTACCTGCAACATCAACTCCCAGTTCGTCAGCTGCAGTTGCAGCTGCTGCCGCGGCGGCCCAATCAACTGCATCTTCCTCAACAAAGACTAAAAGTAGTTCAAGTAATAGTCGTAATACTAAACCGGACGTTTCTCCAAGCAGTTCTTCAAAACCTTCATCATCGAATGCTGCCGCTGCAGCAGCGGCAGCGGCAGCTGCTTCTGTGCCTGTATCAGCAGCTGCAACTTCTTCAGCTTTACCTTTCTTCTTTCCGAATCCAAGTTTACTTTATACACCTCTTGGTCTTTCTGGAATTAATCCCTTTTCAATGCAACCATATGATACATTGGCCCAGCAATGCGGTTTACTAAATGGATCTTTGGCAGCAGCCGCTGCATCTTCCACAACATCTTCTTCAGTTACAAGAACTTCGAATTCTGGTCATAAAAGTAACAGTGGGTCTGCCTCAGCTACTGTAACTTCAGCGTCATCTTCTTCCAACCATCGACACCGAAGCAGTAGCAGTAGCAGCAGTAATAACAGAGATTTACTACAGCAGCAA
This sequence comes from Anisolabis maritima, assembly GCA_010014785.2. Classification (NCBI taxonomy): domain Eukaryota; kingdom Metazoa; phylum Arthropoda; class Insecta; order Dermaptera; family Anisolabididae; genus Anisolabis; species Anisolabis maritima. The sequence continues at coordinate 6,649 of JAAAKE020132647.1, read as the reverse complement.
CAGCAACTTCAACAATTATTCTTACCACATGATACCCACTTATTAGAAAGTATTTCACGATTAGACTCAACTAAAAAGAGAGACTCAAATGATGCAAAGAAGCAAAAGGCTAAAACAACGACTGATTCTGTTTCAGCGGCGAAGGAAGCTCTTGAGAATTTTAGTCGATCATTCATGCCAGGGTTATCAGTGGCAGAAGATTGGCTTTTGAAAAGACCTCGAGATGCAGAGAATATTATTAAACCTCCAACACCTTCATTACCACTTTCACTAGCAGCATCTGATCTTGCAAAAAGACCAAGGGAATCTTCAGAAAATGATGAAAAGCCAGCTAAACGGGTTAAAGAGAGCCCTGATAAAAATGTTTCGCCACTCCCTTCAACGGCTACAGCTCCTGTAGAAACTACTTCACCATCACCTTCCACTTCTGAATTACCTACAACGTCGACAGTAGCGCCTGGAGAACACACAACTGATGATCCTCCTGTCTCTACTCCTCCTGCAAATACCTCGATAACAGAAGAAAAAACAATGAAATCAACCGAAAAAAATAATGAAAAACCAAGCGCTAATGAAAAAACAGAAGAGACAAGAGAGATCTCAAGCTCGACAAATAACTCTTCTAGTAATATTGGTGCAAATAGTGGTTCAACTGCCAGTACTTCTAGTAATAATAATACCCCAGCTGCACCTGCTGCAACTACAAGCAAAACAAAAAGAAGAAGTGCAAAACGAACCAAAAGCGATGCTGGTGGCGCTGAACCTGAACGTAAGGTACTACGCTCAAGTGCAGGACGTCAGGCAGCGGCTGCAGCCAGAGCAGCTGCCGCGGCTGCTGCAGCAGCGGCAGCCGCAGCCGCAGCTCAAGAAACTGCTGCAGATGCCCCATCTGATGCGGAGGCAAGAGAAGCAACGCCGCCAAAAACGCATGACGATGAGTGAGCAGACTGTGATAGGCGCCGAACGCACCCGAGCGCGCGAACATGAGATGTTCCGCCAATACTCTCACGTCATAATCTCCAAGTATCATTTTATTCTAGTAGTAGTTTTTTATTTTATTTTAAAAATCTTCCTTTTTGTATAACAATAGTGAGTTAGTTATCCCATACTTTTCGAGTCAAACACAAGAATCCAGTATTTGGTGGCTCGAAAAGGTCTTTAAGTATTATCTCAAGACTTAATGTATCCAGAGAGTTGTCTGGCTACATTCGAACTCTTTATTTATAATTGCAAAAAATAAAAATAAAAAAACATCGCCGAGACCATTTCAAAACTGATGTACAAAACGTCAAGTTCAAAAGTTTAAGAAGTTGCCTAAAACATTGCTGCTGCTAAGGGAAGGCTCTCTTGTTCTTGTGTATATATACTCCGCTCCGATGCTTGTAAAGGTTGTTGAGGTCTTGTTTATTACTTATTTAACCAAACTGCTGCATCTATAATAATCTAAAATTGTTAATTACTTAGAACGTATTAGGGCTATATTTATAAAATTATAAATAAGATTTTTTTTTTTTCCGAAGAGCTGATTTTTTACTCTGTAAAGAGTGAAAAAATTAAAACGACCACGTGCTGCACTTTTTATTTATTTTTAAATTAATCTCGACCCTGTGAGTTGGTGGTTGCATTTAAGAACTCAAAAATATTTGTTTTTGAGTTCAAGCTTCCAAAAATTTGGTTCAAACAAAAAAATATTATAAAAATAATAAAAATGTTTTATATATTATTAAAGGAAGCCAGTAATGTAAACAATTTGGTGTCAAACTATAAAATATATAAAAAAATATACATATAAATAAAATGAATTACCACCTCATTGGTGGGTAAAGTGTTAATTGAAAATAATAAAATACTCTTACAGTATTAAAAGTTTGGATCTTTTGCGGCAAACCCTCAACTACAATGATATTAATTTTAATCTCTACCAAATTTTTGTATCCGCAGATTTTTTTTTTCTAATTTCTGTATTTGCTTAGTTTTTTAGTAAAAAAAAAAAAAATTATGTAAATTTTTTAGTCTCGGCTAAGCTAGTCTGGACCGGATGATAAAACATATTTATATTTAAAGAAAAAATCGTATTGATTTTACGTAAAAATTTACGTTCTTTATATAATAAAATCTGTTTTGTGTTAATATGGCTGTTTATATGATTTCTTGTAGCTATTTTTATTTTTGTATTATTGTGCAGTTAATGAAACAAATTTCTTTTCTTTTAATTTTTTTTTTTTTTATTTAATAAAATGTATATTGGGATACATTATATACGACATTATCCATATAATATAATTTATAAGACATACAAAAATATCCTCGAAACCAATAGTAAATAATAACATTTATTATTTTAATGGGTGTAAATAGTAAAATTTTAAGGACTTTTACAAAATTATTTTATTTTAATATTTTTTTTTTTTTTTTAAATTTTCAATAACAGCCAAACCCCTTCCTTTCCCCCTATTATTTTATAATTCCTTTCCAATTGTCCTTATTTCTTATCACTTATGTTTCCTTTATTTTCTTTAAGGATTTTGAATATTTCTGCAAAACCTTCAGCCATTGCTTTACAAAGTTCTTCTCCTTTTGAATGTTCCGGATAAGAAGTGAGCAAAACACCATGCCAATCATCATTTATCATATAACTAATTCCATAACCATCAGGAAGAACTGGACCAAAACCTCCAGCTAAAACAGCAGGTGAATTGAGAGTTGATGTTGATAAAATATAAGTATTAAGAATAGAATAAGCAGGATCACGATAAAGTTCAGGGTCTCCACTTTTAGCTAATTTCCTTAAAGCATATAAATGTCTATCAAAGCCGTGACCGGTAGCTGCTTCTCGGGTTAATTTAGTATGTTTATTAGAGCAGGCGATTATCCGGGCATACAGCTGTTTGCTTGATTCCCCCATAGCAAGGCCTTCGCAAAATTCTCGGGTTTCACTTGTACATGGACGTAAAGTTTCAGTCCGCCCATGAAGGAAGGCCGCTGTGGAACACGACTCGTAGGTGCTAACAAATTTCCCTCCAGATAATTTATGATATCCCACTTGAAAGCCAAGTTGCATTATACTATCTGGACTCAATTTATGTTCTTTACAAGTCTTTTTAGTCATTTCAAAATTCTGATGTACATCCATGCGTAAAGAGTCACAAATATGTTTATATTTTTTCCTTCCATTTTCAATAAAATCTTTTGCTTTATCATCTAAATTAAAATTGAGTTTTTTGACTCTTTCTTCAGGATTGCAAGAAATTGTTTGAGTGTCTGGATGAATTCTTGGATTTTCAATGGAGTCTTTGAAAATGTCTTGGAAGTAACGAAGTACTGCAACGCCATCCCCCCATGCATGTTCAAAATTCACGCCAGCAACCCCATTTTTGGTGACATATACTGAGAGAGATTTATCGAACCAACGATTAGACCCATCGAAGCCATGAAGGAAATTTTTCATTAAAGGTATCGGTTCGGCTGAATCCATATTATCTAAAGACAGTACAAAAATACTGGAATAAATTTTATTTAATACTTTTTCATTACCGATTTCATATAAATGTTTTCTTGCAGTAGCCCAAATATCGCGATTCTCAGCCGTTAAGACTCCAATTGGGAAATTAGAAGGCGGAGAATTATCCTTTAGGATATAATCTATAAAAGTGAACACTTCTTCTGGTGAGATAAGATTTCCATCTTTATCAAGAACATCGAAAATATAAAAATTTCCATTGCGCATTATTAAAATATGTTTTTGTGATTCATCTTTGAAAATCCTATCTTTACCAATCTCTGGAATTCGGCAAGTATTGAATAAATATGGATATTGTGACATGTCTAAAGGATAAGCGTTGAAGAGATAAGCTCCATACCAGGATATTGAGGCAGGCAAGTTTCTCGTTACAAATCTAAACATTTCAGTATCGCTCTTTTTCGGATTTAGGTGAAATACTTCAGGATCAAGCAGATTGCTTCGGAGGGACTTCATAAAACGCATTGATGATACAATCATGTTACTGGCTCGAATTAATTGCGTGTTATATTCGGTTTTAGGATCGTTGTTTAAAATCAGTGCAGGATTGTAATTGATTGGCAACGACATCCTATCAGAGAGATATTTATCAAACCATAGGCCCGAAATATAATTTGTATGTTTATTTTGTTTATCAAGTGAAATCAATTCATTCTGTAAATGCTGCCCTTCGCCTTTGTAAAAATCCTGAACGATTTTTTCAGTGTTTTGATATTCATTCGTGGTCAGAAGAGGTTTTTGAGCAGCCAGATATCGCTGCCCGGTTTTTTCCAAATTTGGAATTGGTAACCTCGGAAGAGATTTTTGAAAATGCATCGTCGGCGTTTTACTTCTCTGAAGATATTGATAATCGATGATCGCTGATGATTTCTCTCTATGGTTAATAAAATTTGAAGAGAATTTGCTCTTGAGTGTAGAAATTCTTCGAAACGATGTCATATTTAACATTTAATTTAATTATTATTAACTAATTATTAAATAACAAAAGACACAAATATAATAAATAAAATAATAATGAATATAATGAATACAAAAATACAAAATCCAAATGTGGCAGAAAATATATAAAAATATATGGTAAAATATTAATTAATAAATACAATAAAATTCAGAGATGGATCATTATTTATATATTATAGGAAATAGTTATAAATAATACAAAAAATTAAAAATGACTATCTAATGTATATTCTAAACATTAAAAAAACATCATAAATTCATCATTATAATAATTTTAGTTTAATCATTTTAGGTTAGAAAAGTCATTTCTTGCCAACTATACAATTTGTTTTTATTTGTATTTTTTTAAATGATTTTAATAGGAATTATAAAAGATAGCAGAATATATAAGAGTTTTAATTATATAAATTAATATATATTGATTTTTTTTAAAATATATTTTTATTTTGGAGGGAAATTCAATTATTAAATTTTTGAATTAAAAGATCCTCGGAAAGAAATTTAATTAAATACTAAATAAATAAATAAAAAAAAGTGTCTGATTTGGTTCACTTTCTATTGAATATTATAATAAAGTCGAGATATCAACTTTGTCATTTATTAACAATTAATAATGAGATTTAAGATGGTCCCATAATTAAGTAAAGTTATATTGTTTGTATCTATAATTTAATAAATAACAATTAATATATTTAAATCTCACATTCATTATTTGATTAAAAAATCACATTTTAATTATCTTTGTCTCTTGCTTTCATTTTGTTGGCAATGCTCCAAGAGCAATTTAAAAAAATAATTTTTTTGTCGGCGGACCTGGTAGAGAACAACAGCCATCAAGATCTTTATTGTTAAGCAAGGCCAAGCAATGCTGTACCCCGGAGGAACAAGGCTGTTGAACACCCGCCGGAATCTATCGATATTCAATGTTTATAAAATTTATGAAAATTTGTAAACTCTAAATGACCTCTGCAGCCGAAAATTTAAAAATAATAATCTTTTATAACAAAGTTACAACAAATTTATATAAGTGGTGTATATCATTTTACTCGGGAGAAGGCCTTTGGTATCAGAATATAAAGAAAAACTATGCTATGTAAGAACCTCTCCTTCCACCCCCCCCCCCCCTCTTCCCTCTAATGATTCTTTGTTTACCAAAAATCATTTAGTTCTTTTTAATGTGTTGAAAATTTTAACACATTATTTTTTAAATTATCGGTGTGAAAGAAATTACCACAGGAACACATATATAGACATCATTCCAAAAAAAAAAATATTTAAATGGCTCTGGAGAGCTCAAAATACCTTTTGGAAACAATAATTCAATCGATCACTACTTCGGTTAGTTCGCAAAATTAAAAATTGAATGAATTTTTAATTTTAATAGATGAGAAGGCTGGTTCAGCAATAAGGAATCCTTTGTATGGAAGCTTAATAAAAAAAAAAAAAAAAAAAATGGAAACGTTTGGAACAAGGTATACTGGTTTATCCTCAGTCCAATTTGATCGTTGTATTTATTCCCAAAGGTAGTCAACTTGTATTTTTGAAATGATTGTAAAAATATATACAGACCTAAATTCAACGATCAAATTGAACTGAAGATGAACCAGTAAAACCAGTTCGAAACGTCTCAATTTTAAATTTTTTTATTGAGCTTCCAAACAAAGGATTCCTTATTGCTAAATCTGCCTTCTCATTTATTAAAATTACAATATAGCAACAAATTTCTTTTTTCTTTTTTAATTAATTCCATTAGAAGAGAAGAAAATATTTTTTTGTATTCAGCTCTGAAAGAGTCTTGTTAGAAGAATCGTTATTTTGTAAAGTTGTTGGGATGTGTTTTCGGGCGACGTCACAGTGAATGTAACAATAGACAAAATTATCGTCAAACCAAGAACAGTGGGTACAGATGATATAGACATATATAAGTTTTCTTACCTTGAGAAAAAGAAATCCACTGGTGATATTTGAAGAGGCAGAGGTCAATGTATATATATATATGGAATAATGTTTTCCCGGGTTGGTCCGCGTTGATTGTTGAGAATTAACTCGACGTTTCGGCTCTCCTTTTGGAGCCATTTTCAAGAGTTTTGTATTAGGAGGTGGTTTGTTTTTGTTTTCGGGGTCGCAATCTTGCTAGTCCCCAAGTTTGGTCGGTGGATGTGGATGTGG
>JAAAKE020132636.1:0-14217 GCA_010014785.2 Anisolabis maritima | reverse complement strand
TTTCTGTTTTGTTTCTGGTTTTTCACCCTCTAATACAGATAATGAAAATTATTAGACAACATTATAAATAATATTGGTAATTTATTTTTAAAAGCTCCAAATACCTTTGCAGTAAGGTCGAGGAAGTATATTTTGAAAAGGAGCTGCATGAAGCAAATCACAAACTTCTTCTTGGCTAAGAGCTTGCTCCATTAAAAGACAAAAAAGTATTGTATTACCCAGTTCTCTGAAACTATGAAATAATTCCGTCCTTGCATCGGGATATTGAACTATGTCATTAAGTTGGGCATGGTAATACCCAAGTACTCCTAAAAAATAAAATCAAATAAATAAAATAATATCTGGTTTTTATGATTTTATTCTTTTTTATACCTGGCGAACCATAATCATAGCGAGGCAATTTACACACTTTAGGCATAGCTTCCATTAATGTTTTTGTAAATTGTAATAAATTTCCTTGTACTAGACTTTTAACAATTTTTAATAATTCTTCCATGACAACTGCAATTCCTTGATATCCTAGTAAACGACAAAGCGTTCTAAAATGATGCGGACCAACAAATCCTAAAATTAAATATGATTACATTAATTTTTCAATTTAAAAATAAAAAGAAAAAATTCAATATATGGTACAATATCTAGAGTATATTACCAGAATATTGCCCATAAATAGTAGTATAAGCCAAATTAAGATGTTTGCTTCCCCAGAGATAGTGGTGGCCCATTTGGGGAGGTTTATCTCGATGAACAGGCTGTGTAAACATAATTCCTCGAGCCCCCTTAACAAATCTATCAAATAAAAAGAGTTAAAAAAAAAATAACAATTAATTCCAATAATACATCCAACTATATTGGTGGAATATTACCTATTAGTTGCAGCATTATAACAATAATTTGGCAAAAAATCATAATTAAGTTCCCAAAAAACATGAAGGGTAATTCTTCCGTATGGCGCTAATACATTATGATTTGCCTCTCTAAACATAGCATCATAATCATCAAGTGCTAATAATTTTGATAGTAATTTGTGACAAAGACGATTTACTTGAAGAAGGCCATCAAGTTCCTTAAAAAAAAAAACAAGTCAAATGAAAATGTTAATTCAAAAATATTTTGACAGCAAATGACATACCACAACACCAGTAATGTCTCCAGCTTCAAATTTACTAACTGCTAAATCAAGCGCTTTTTGCATATCAGCATTTATTCTTTGAGTAATTAATTTATTCAGGTCAATAGAACGCCCTAATAATTGCACATGTCTTTGTTTTAATAATGTCTCATAACGATTAGCTCTCGGTGTTGAAATGAGATAGGTTCCTTGGGCCAAACATTCCACCCGGAAACGTTTATCTAAAAGTATGCTAGGAAAAAAATTTCAATTAAACAAATTATAAATAAATTAAAATATAATAACATAATAAAAAGATATAATAATATACCTGGCAGCAAGTTGTTTATAATGCGAGAAGATTTGTTCACTAAGTTTATACACAAACTGATCAAAGCAAAGATTGACTTCAGCTTCCACCTCATCATATAAAAATTGTTTACGGAAAACGTTGAGAGCATAGACTGCGCTATCATTGTAAAGATCTAGAGGGTATAATACATACCTAAAAAAATAATTATATTTAATACTGAATTAATTTATTAATTGAATTAATATTTTATTTTAATGACGAGGTTATTTTTTGATGGCGGTAATAGTTATTTTGCGTTAGGGAAGGAATTAGAGCCAGGTGAAAAATATATAGATCAATTGAAACTTTATTTGTAATAAAAAAACTAACTGCTGTTAACAATTAACATATGTTGATATACGTTTAGAAAAAATTTTTGTATTCATTTTTGAATTTCTTTTACCATTGCTCAAAATTAACGAATAATTTATATCAAGTTTTTAAATTTGTTGCTCCCTTCCCCAGTCCTAGATAGTTTGACAAAGGGCCCACGTTTTCTATTCATTTCATTTCATTAGGCCCAACTATTGTAAATTGTATTTAACACAATAATTATTTCAACTTATTTACAAAGAAAAACGTTTATTAAATAAAGTTAGATTTTTGATAAAAATTTTTGCACCACTGATTATTATTTGAAAAAATTGTCGTACGAAAGAATCATTTTTTTTTCTCATTTATAATCCATTTTACAAATTGTACCACTTTTTTTATTTAGTTTATTGAGTTTTTATTAAAAATAAAACCATTTCTTTTTTTTATTTCCTTGAAAGTCCAATCAAATACCCCAAGGAGTACGCGAACCTAAGATTAGGAATCACTGCTCTACTTAATCAAAAAATTGAATAAATATATCTTACTCCATCATTGATGGTTCCTTTGTACGAAGAATATGGTCAGTTAAAATCCATGGCATCGACATTTCAATTGGAAACTGAAAGAAAATACATTTAATTAGTTTTTGATAAAAATAATATATTCAAGAATAGAAGAATGTAACAAATATACTATTTGACTCAGAAGAAATATAACAAACTATATGAATTGTTTCATCTTGATGGATAATTAGAACAAGTACATGAAAACTAAAATCATCTTTTTTAATAATGAAATTTACTTTTATTGGATTTTTGTACCTCTTCTAATTAGCCTTTATGATTAAACAAAAGATAGTCCAATTTCTTTTGAGATGGATAGGACTTATAAGAATATAGCCAATATTAATGGAAGTAAATAAATAATTATTAAATAATTTTCAAGACCTCTTCATTTAAATATAGATTAATATTCAATATATGCCTTAAAACGGACTTTATTAGTCATAGCTTTTATTTAACATTTATTGCTGCCCCGGGATCTCCAGCCTATCTGGAGTATCGGTGGGCTTCCTTTGCAATAGACTACTAGAACAAACTAACAAAGCTCACATCTCATGATAAGGTTAGGCTAAAGTGAAAAATTTTACACTTTGCTGCTTTTTAAACCAGCAAAGGGACCGACTTGGCCGGCTCTAAATATTTACAATAAGGTGATAGGGCTAGCCAAGATGTCGGTCTACTTGCTGGTTTAAAAAGCAGCTGATAAGTGTAAAATTTTTATTTAGAAATTTTTAATTTTGGCGTGGTCGAGTCTGTTGCAAAGGAAACCAACCGATGTCCCGATTAGGCTTGAGTTCCCGGAAATCAAATCGCTTGATCCACCAGCAAAAATATACTCACGAAAAATGTTAAATATATAATTATTATTTATAAATAAGAAACAAGAAAAATCAAACTAAATTTTTGAATTAAGAAATTTAATAAAAATTATATACTTTCCATTTTAATAAAATGATTTATTAATTGTATCAAATTTTATAAATTTTGGAATAAAAGTTTTTTTTTCAATAAACAATAATAAAAAAATATTCTTAAATTAAACATGCTTAAATATATATATATAAATATTATAGTTAGTAATAAAATTTATGTGCGCCCTTTGAAAACAAGCACCCACGAAGAGTTTAATAAAAACAAATAATTCATAATAAGAAAGTAAATTTTTCATTCCACCACCTTATACGCGCGCTAAAAAAATGTTCACGTACAGTATTCCTTCATTATTCATAGTTGAAAAAAATAACAGTAAATGTTATTAAAATATTAATGCAAGGGGAAAGAAATGTTTTTTAATCATGTAATTTTAGAAGGCGCATGGGTCCTAATTGAATAGGTCTTTAAATCTCCCGAAGGGATGTGAAGATGAAGAGGGTTGCCTAGAATGGATATTAAAAAGGTATTTCCTCTTCGAAACGAGAAGATAACATTCACGCCGGAGTTGAAAAAGAGGATATCCTCTTTGGATTGATTAGGTAGGATAAAAGGGACAAGATGGAGATAGAGAGATGGGGAATTAGTTAAAGAAAAATATATGCAAATACCTCGGGGAAATAACCGGGTCCCCAGCAGATAGACTAATAAAATGAATGGATTAGAGGTTCTTGTATTTTCTCAATAATATATGTATCTTATGCCCAAGAATAACAAAGAAATACTGTATTAATATAAAGGAATATTAGGAGTAGTAAACAAATCAGAGAAGAAACTAATTTGAATAAAAAGCAAATTTTTTCTTATAAAATTATAAAATTTGACATTTAATAAAAAAAATTTCAATAATATAAACTTAGTTGATTTTGAAAATAATGAGTAACAATTTGATTCTATTAATTTGCTTTTTAAATATAAATTAATTCTATAATAGTTAAGTCAAGAAATATTTTAAATGAAAATTAAACATTACTGCTAGAAAAAATTTATAAATAAACTTACTACAATAAACTATATTTAAAAATAAAAAATGGATAAGCAAAAATAATACCAAATTAGTACTTAAGTTTAGCAAACGTTTAATTTAGAGGAGTAAACAAATCAAAGAAACTAATCCAATTAACTTTCCAAAACATTAATTTTTGATTAATAAATTAAAATAATTAAACTCAAAATCCTAAAAAAAAAAAAAAAGGGAAAGAGCTATGTACAAAACAAAAAATTAAAACTTCTGCAAGCAGCATTCTTGCATGCTTAAATTAAGATCGTTAGTGGTTAATTTGTTTTTGGATTTTAATTTATTATTAAAAAAATTCTTTTGATGCGTTTAATAAGTGTTGTTTATATTTTAGTGTGAAAAAATAATTTTATATATAAATTTAGATTTTTTAAAATATATAGTTTAAAAATTGAATTGCTAAAGAAATTTTGATGAATTAATAAAAATTGTATTTAATTAAATTTTGATATAAAGACAAAAATTAGAGTTTTGAAATAATAGGAAAGAGTGAGGTAATGAAATTTTTTATCTCCTAAAGCAGAGGTTTCCAAAATGGGGAACGTGATTGAATTATGTATCTATTTTTTCTACTTTTTCTTACATAAAATGTAATATAATATTATAATGCAATCGCAAAAAAAATTGATGTCGAGATTTTAACGGAAATACACATTTTGAGGACCCTTGAGACTAAAAAGATTTCTCAAAAACGAAAAAACATTCGAGGATCAAACTTTATATTTAAGCTAGATTTGCTCTTGATTAAAATTCATAAAACAATTATTTATTAGATGATCTTTGAATTATTAATTCTGAGGGGCCCACTTTACTCTTGTACGTTTTTGGGTTTTTTGTTATTTTCCTTTAAACTACTCTAATATTGATTAAATTGGCTGTACATTGTTTTATTAAGAGAAGAATTATAGAATGGCTATCTTGAGGGCCCGACACAAAAAATTTGGTGGGACGGCATATTATTCAGCTTTCCTTACTTTAGTTAGGTAAGAGAAAGTTGTGTGATGTGCGTTTGGGTACACCAAATTTTTATAAAGGGTAAAATTTGGTGAAATGGGCTATAAAGAAGTGCGAAGTCAAAAAGGTTGGAAACCGCTGCTAATGGCAATGTTTTCAAAAGTTTTAAACACCAGACAGACCAACACTTTCTAAAAACACTGGTTTCTTGTTCAAAACAAATCACTTAATTCGTGTTTATTGTGGACGAAAAATGTCGAGGACTTTCTTGAAAGATACGTCAGAATGCCTTCGCTAAAATGGAAAAAAAGGAGTCCGAAAATAGTATACACTTTAGAAAACATTGCTTTAAGACTCAATAATAATGAATATTTTTTTTAATTCTTAAACTAATATTTATATATTTGATTGTTCACTTGTTTCACAGTAATTTTTAATATATATTTTTTACGAATAAAAACAAACACTTTCTTTCTCAGTCTAGAAATTATCCAAAAAATATTGAAAAAAAAAAATAAGAAGAAATGAACAAAAATCGAGCTCGTTAGCTCTAAAGGGGTGAGAAAAAAGTGGAGGGATGCAAGTGCAGTTGCTTGGGGGGACGGTACCTGAATTCGTTTCTCCATTGTAATCAGGTCACTGCACTCCTCGTTGTGCTGATGTCTCACCGTGCATTTCTAGAGTCATGTGGGATATGTTAGCCTGGCTCGGTAGAAGATGGATAACCTTTTCAATTTTACTAATTATCCACATGCTTTTAATTCTTTCCCACTTAAAAATTTCCTATTTATCTTAATATTTCTTCCCAAGCAACCATTCCAATTTTTAATAAATTGGCAGAATAAAAATGAATATAATTATATTTCAAGATGATTAATCAAGCATGAAAAAGTAAAATATATTAATGTTATAAGTCCTCGATGCCCTTAAACCCTCTTTACTATATTTTATAACCAGTTAATCATAGAAATATAAAAAATTAATTAAATGAATTTTTTCTAGTATTTCATATAATAATTTATTATTAAATAAAATCAAATCTTACTTGAATTCTTCTTCCCATGGTCATTTCAAGATAGAATTCACGATACCATAATTGAGATAAATCACAACATTCTTGAAGGGACGCTGAGAAAACAAAGAAAATAAATATCTCAAAGTAACTCTTGTAGATTTTTTTTTATTTATATTTACCACTAAAGCTTAATAAATAATTCCAATAAAAACTAGTTTTATGGAATTGATCTATTTGTACAAGATATTGGCCATCAATGTCTTTGCGTAAAGTTCGTTTGCCACCTGATTTGTCAGCAATTAATGATTCTAGCATAGTTCTAACCATATAGAGTTGTGTAGATGAAGGGCCTAAAATAAAAGAGAATATAATAAATAAAAAATTTTAATAATAAATAATAAAGTAAGAATTTAACTGACCAACATTTCGCCGAGGAACCTTAATGCCAAAACCGTTATCAGGATCCTTTTTGCCTTTTAGGGCAGGATCTGCTTGGGGTTCAACTCCTCGTTGCCAATCAGCACAAGTTTCTCGAACTGAGACAATAATACTATAAAAAAAAAAAAATATATATATAGTATATTAGTTTTTACATTTAACTTTGAGGTGTGGAGTTACCTGAGTTTTTTATTTCTAAATAATTAGTGTGATTAATGAAATGGTACTTTATATAATAATAAAAAAATTCTATGACAAGCTTATTGAAAATTTTATATCAATCAAGCCTTCCGACGCACACACAAACAGACAGACTAGATTGTCTAAAGCACTTTTTTGAACTTTTCGAGGATACCCAATGAAATCAAAATTTCAAAAAAAAAGCATTATTAAATCAACTTTCTTATTAATGAAATGGTCAACCAAAATATATATATATATATATATATAAAAATCATTAAATCAACTTGCTTATTAATGAAATGTTCAACTTTTACATGTAATTTTGTGAGGAAAACAGATTTTGACCTGACGTGGATGACAAATATGAGGAAAATTCTTTATTGGGTGATAAAACTATTTTGTTTCAGGAATTGATACGTTGTAGTTTCTCCGAGGGACAACTTACATAGGATATAATGAAGTGGGTTCCCGTTTACTTTTACAAAATAATATATACTTATAAAATAAATAATGAAAAATTATTTTAATTAGTACCTTCTAATAAGATCTTTTTTATTTTTAATAGCTTTACGTAAAGGGTCACGAAGAATAAGCTGAACAAAATCTTGAAGTTCTGCATAAATATTTCGTCGAATCGCATCAGTAAAAACTGTTTCCATACGAGCCATTAAAACTTGTAATCCTTTTATCATTGCAATTACTTCAATGAGAGCAAATTTTTCTTCATCAGTATAATTATAACGAGTTGCCTAAAACAAGAACAATTTATTAGCTACAAGAAAAATAATTAATTTTTAAAAAGTAATATATAATAAAATATTTAAGAAATAATACATCTATTATTAACTTAGTCTGATTTTATTTAATAATTTTCTTGAAATTGATGGACTAGGTTGCAGATTTTTGAGCCCAGAAACTCCCATAAATAGCACAAAGAAAAGCGTGCCCCTGATAAAGCTATCTCAATACCTATTTTATTATAATAGAAAAATTATTCAGAGGATATTCCCTTTTTAATATCAGAATTAATTACAAATAAAAGAGAATAATAAATTAAATAAATCAATTACTCTTTCATATTCCTCGGCTTCTGGAGGACATTCTTTATTTTGATGATGATCAGTTGGATGAAGTAATTTCCAAGAATAAAGTTCAGTAACAACGCTAGTCCATTCGCTCAGCAATTGAAGTCCACGAAGAGCCAATTCTGATGTATCTTTGTTTTCAGCATCCGTTCGAGTTTCTTTATAAGTCGTGGTCACCTAAAATTTATGAAGTGAGTTTAAGTGTCTAAAGAAAAAATAAGTTGTAAAACACATAGTGAGAAAGCTGATGGAAGATTATAAGTGAACAAAAAATCCAAATTAATAAGTTTTTATTTTAATACCTCATTGCTATAACGAGCCAATTCGCTGATGTATTTGACATGATCTTCTCTAATTTGAGGTAAATGAACCATAAGATCAGCTTGAGGACTAACGCTGGTGGAACTTGATAGAGGCCATTTCGATGGATCAAAATGTTTACTTCGTTTAATATAATTAAATGGTGCTATTTGCATATCGCCGAAGAGAGGAACTACTTCCAAATTCTAAATTGAAAAATAATTTTTTATTATATTTTCTAGAAAAATTTTAATGGTTAAATTATTTCATACTTTAAAAATTCTATCGATCCGTTCAAGTTTTAATTTTTTTTTTTGATCGAGTTTATTAATATTACAAAGGTCACTATCCATTAAAAAGAGCCCAAAGCCCATAACTTTAACTAACATATGTTTTTCAGTGGGTGTAAGATACATTTTGGTATCAAACATATGAACACAAATGTTTACAACATCTGCCAAAAGTTCCTCGTAACCTGGAATTTTTTCCAGATTCTCTTTTACAGTATCTCGAATTTTATTTTGCGTAGCTAAAAACATAGAAAGATTTTGCGATTCTTGTAATGTTTGTGAGTCCGCCATTACTTTAAGGAATTGAGCAGCCCTAAAAAAAAAAGAGAATTTTATTTAAAAATATAATATTTTCTTATTAAGATTTTGTTATTTGATTTGTCACCCATATAAAATATAAATAATAAGTTTTCAAAATGTATGTATAGATGAGATTGGTTACTTATGAAAAAAAAAAATGAAGATAGTAAAGGAATATTTATCCAAGATGTTGGAATCGAGTTAATGTCAGTTCCAAGAGCAAAATTCGACCATTTGAAAACTTATCAAGCATGTTCAGGCCATTAATGATATTCGAGCCATTTTGTTAAAATTTTATTCCTACACCACGTGGAGTGCATGTATTTTTAAAATAGTAGCCACTTGTATGATGATCAAAGCATGATCACGTTTAGCAGAACACTCCCTATCCCTAATTCATTACATTCTATGAAAACTTCCTAATATTTCGATATGTACACTTAAGCAGAACAAATTATTAAAAAAATTATAAGTGATTGGTGGGTCGCATGAAAGCCTATGGAGGGCAGGTTGCTGACTGTGAGGAGGAACTGTAAGAGAAATTTAACTAAAAAAAAGTGAGAAACTTTGAAGAAATGCTTTATGATTGTTTGGTGCCCAGAATGATGAAGGAAGAATAGCAGGTAGAAAAAATCAATTTAGGGAAAATTAATGAAGTAAAAATGAGTGAAATACCAAGCAAAAGTGTTGAGTAAAGCTGATAGGATTTAGAAATAAAAAAGATGAATGAATTTTGAAGGGAGCATGTTTGGTTAACTCTGCATGTTGAATAATTATAAATGCTTCGTAGTAATTATTAGTCTTTTGGAGTAATGATATGGGTAAAGGAACCAGGTTTTGAGAAAAATTACCTTCGATAAGTTGAATAATCATTTTTAACACTTGATTTCATGTTTTTTAATTCGTCTAAAACTGCAAACATGTTAATAAATTTTCCTAGAGTTAATAAATACGCTTCAGAAACAAAATCTTTTCTTTTTTCCTGGTGACAAAGTCTTTTTACTTCTGCAGAAAATCTTTCTATCGCTTTTCTCTACAAAAAAATTATATTTATTTATAACAAAAATAAATATATAACAAAAGAAAAGTTAACTTACTTGAAAATACATGAAATTTAGAAGTTTATTTACTTCAGGTGCGAGAACTTCAACGGTTTTTTCATAAATTTCTACTCGATTTGGTTGCTCATTAGATTTAGGTTGAGGAATTGCTCTTGAGCAACATCTCCATGTATAAAGCATAACCGCATGAACGAGGCCTTCTTCGAGCAAATCATTCTGGAAAAAACATATTTTGGGAATATAAAAAAGACTTTACGAGATATTGCTGGAGCTTTCTTTCTTTAGAAGACCTTCAGAATATTATATACAAAAATTTAAAATAAATAAATTAATAGTATTTAACTTATATTTGCTAATAAGGAGAAAAACGAAACTCGTAGTCATTATTCGAGATCACGCACTCTGAAGATCTGTGATGTATTTAGGAGAGGGCTGGTTATTTTTTGACCAGGGGTGGCCTGATCTAGAGGCTTCCCATCTAGTTTGTCATTGTTTCATTTTGCGTGTGATTTAGAAAAAAAAAGAATCAGACAATGTAAATAAAACAAGTTGCTTTATGGAGATAATTAGAGGGTCTTCATTAAAAACTTCAGTCGACATTTTGGAAGACCAATGCTTCCGTCATCAGGATTAGTGGAGTATTAATATATAAATCTTTAGATATATTTCATCACTAGTTAAGAAGGAGGCGTTGGAGTTTTTAATAAAAGCTTGCTAATTATCTCCATAAAGCAATTTGTTTTATTTACATCAAACTTCGTCGAGAGATTTAAATTAAAATAAAATTCCTGAGATCATTTATCAAAACTAATCCAAAGTAATCAATACTTTTTATTCAAAAATATAAATTTAGGAATTTATATAGCATATATAGCAAAAATATACAACTACCACTCAAATAAAATTATGAAAAGCATGCATACATTTATCAAGTTGTGCATCAACTTGATAAATGTATTCAGGAAAATATTTTTACTTAAAGGTCTCCGATGCCAAAAAAGACTAAAAAAATCAGATATGTATTACTATAATATTAATTAAATTAAATAATTTCTTACCAAACTGGCATGAACTGTTGCTTCCTCTATATATTTAGCAATACCCGTGACAAATCCATTTCTATCTTCGAAATTGGTATCAAAATTTGCTTGATAAACTACCGAACAGGGCTGAGCTTCGATACAGGGTTGTTCATCAGGAAGAGTGAGTTCATCAAGGACATCCACATTTGAAAGGGCATCCGTCAAAGTCACCTTTTCTGTCGCCATTTTTTTAAAATGAGAATCTAGAAGGAGAAATAAATATAAAATAAATATTTATCAATAATAACTGTATAAATGAAATGAAATAATGATAAAGTTGCTTCAAAAAGAGAATTTTTTCATTCAATTTCAAAATGAGATCGTTTTCTTTATATAGATATCGATTGTCAAGAGAAAAAGAATTTAAAAATCATTTATAACAATTATTTGATAATAGTGTACTGCGACTTAAAGATCTAATTTCGCATTTGGTTTCTAAAGAGTAGCTATATCTCTCCAAAGTCAAGGATTTGGAGAGAACACTAGTTTCTTTTCTTTCAGCTCCGAAAATGAAGAGGAAGGGATTCCTTTGTCTTTATCATCATTATATCTAAGTTTCTAGAGGATACTGAGGTCCTTTCTAGAGATGATATCAGCATCGTCACCAGATTTTTACTTTTTCTTTATCTTATACTGTTTACAATTCCCAAGTAGCTATTTGTCCTGCCTCAGCTTTGAATATATTCTCTAGTTCTCTCTCTAATGTTTAGATCTTTCTATTTTGTTTTTAGTTTTTAGTATTATATTCCTATCCCATTGAAAAGCAAATTAAAGTTGGTAATATATACAGATATTATATTATTATATAGTACATATCTGGGTCAGTATATGGACGGTAGCCGAGAATAGTCCGAGCTAAAGATGGTATTTATTTCTGTTTTCTCTCCCTGCTTTCTTTATCAGATGGGTGTACCATATTACGAAGTTTAACAAATAGAATCAGTATTATTACTTCAAATAATTAGAATTGAGATAATCAAGCAAATAATAATCGATCATGATAAGCTAAAAATTTAACGGAAACAATTTTTGTTTGAGTTGCTTGCTTAATTATTCATTTATAATTATATTATCATTTATATTTGATTTTTTTTCATTTAATTAATATTTTTGAGAAGGTTTCATATCAGGTAACGGTTATTAAATTTATTTCAATTGATGTAACATATGATTTTTCATCAGAAATACCACCGAATTTTCAAAAAATCTCTTTCCTGGGCATAAAAGCAAACTTTTTAAAGTTTGACAATGACTCACCATCTTATTTTTGTGTTAGAAATCGAAAGAAAACGTTAAGTTAAGCATAATTTTGGTCATAGTGTAATTAATTGCACATTTAATTTCATTTTGTCATTTGTCAACCTGTTTGGGAAGGAATGCACTACGAACGAAGAGCATGAGGCTTTAAAAATTAATTTTAATTTTTAATTTTATTTTGATCCTGGTTGTCACTTTAAATTGTTTTTAATTTCCTACTTTGGTCTGCAGTTTCATGTTTGTTTCTTAATGATTTATTACACAATCTTTATCACAATTATTAATGATTGTTTGTGTCCGATGACAGTGACAGAGTTTTAAGTCACAAAATCAAGAAAAATTGCCTATTATTTTGAAAACAAAACTCTCAAATTTTATTATAACATATATACATATATATATTTAAATAAAATTTGCAATATAAAAGAAATAATGAATTTTTAAAAAAAGAGTAAGCAATATATATTATAGTTATATATTTATTATAAGTAATTAATACTAACACAAATGAAAATTAAGAAATATTTGATAAAAAAGTGTTTAAACTATTGCAAAATATAAAATATTAATATTCTATTAAATTAAAATTGACTAAAAATGAGCAATCAATTGAAACAATTTATTTCAATATAATTCATATTGTTATAATATTTTTGGAGAAATATTTAATTACATAATAAAACTCTTACTTTGTCGAGGCTGTCATGAATAATTTAATTCCACAGATGTAAAAATTTATTTAGGGATTTATAAAAAAACAAGAGGAAAACATCGCCCCAAAAAGAAATAAACGAATATTTTTTTTATTAAAAAAAAATTTAGTTTGCACAGGATTGCCAAAATTGTTTTGACGCGGTTAAATTAAAAACCACATGAAATTTTAACCATGAAACAAATTTTGACCAAAATTTCTGATTAATTTTATTTATTTATTTATTTATTGTTTTTATAAAGAATCTAGATATTTTTGGTTGGCATTTTTATTATTGTCATGAAATGAGCATGGTGAAGTTAGTGGCCGTTTTATAAATGGCAACGTCGCATTGCCAGTGAACATACAGAAAATTAAATTATAATAAATAATTAATGTCTCCGTTATTATAGGGTTAATTAATGTGAAATTTTGTAAGGATAAAGAGTATGAGATGGGGAATGTAATTTTATAGAGAAAAATAATAAATTAATCAAAGAAATAAATAAAAAAGAATAGAAAACAAGGTCTCAGTACTTGGAGGATTATTAATTAATTACTCTTAAAGTATACGATGTGCCCTAATGCAAATTTGCAGGAATATTCTTTATTGAATTCTAAATCAAATGATATGTTTACCAGAATATCACCCTTCAGAGAGGATGAAAAAAAATAAAAACTACCCTTTCATTAGATAAGCTCAGGTAGGTTGAAGTCGTACCATCCTTGTTAAGGTTTTGACCAGGTTTTCCTTAACAGCTTAAGATGAATGTCGGGATGCTATACGTCGTTTACTCCTTGTCACGTGTTATTGCGAGCAATGTTTCATGTTTTTATCTTTTTCCTTCTATGGAAATGTATGAACATGTTATTTGTTCATGAGCATACATTTTTTCTTTTTTTTTTTTTTCTTGTATTTTTTTGTTAATTGTTTGTTGTTTTGTGTTATGTAATTTATAAATTTATATTTTTGTTTGATTGGACCTGGCCACCGAGGATTTGTGCCTCTAAGCAGGTCGTAAATACATTTATTTATTTATTTATTAAGCGATGCCCGGAGCTCTACACAACTCAAACACTAAACCATAACTGAGTCGTGTTCTCGAGCATCGCTTCTAGAAGACAGGGAGAGAGGTAACATCCACCATTGCTACGAAATGACGTGACAGCAATCAGAGTGAAGAGGAGAGGTCTGCTAAATGCGCGGGATCCTCCGCCTACAAAAGGACTAAGCCTAAAGATTAGTTCCTTTGGAGGATTAGTTCTTTTGGA
>JAAAKE020132625.1:0-14218 GCA_010014785.2 Anisolabis maritima | reverse complement strand
TCTTTATCGCTATACTCGGAAGAGACATGAAAAAAATATTAGGAAGTGCTTATCTTGCACTTATTCTTATAGCATCATATATATAGAACAAGACATTTTTGTGCTATTGATATTTATTTTTTTTAACATAAAATTTCTGGTTTAAAAAAATTAAATTAAATAAAAGAATTAATATTTATTTCAATAAAAATATAGATAAAAATTATAAAGCTTTAAAAAGTATAAAACATAATACAATAAATATAAAAAAATTTACCTTATAAAAAATTATTTTCTTTATAGCTTCTTCATAATGAACAGTTATATATAAATTGTAGAAATTATTAAAAATTAATTATTTTAAAATATAATTTAATATGTTTAAAATTTTGTTAATGAATTTTTTGTTTTTTCTAAAGTTTTAATTAATTTTTATAAGTGTTTTGAAAAATATTTATCATTTTATTAATAATATATCTTTTGAAAAGTTATCAATAAATACAATAAATTGAAATTAAAATGATGTTTATCAATGTAAATTTTTTTAATGTTTCTTCTTACTTTTCTCTCTTTCTTGTTTCAATTTTTCTAGATATAATGCTTTTTTCAATTTTTTGTTCTTCTCAATTTCCACAGGACGAGTTTCGTTTCGCATTATTTTTCTTATCTCATCAAAAACATCAATATTTTCATTATTATGCCTTTTCAAATTAATATTCCTTTCAGGATTATTTAAATAAGTTTCCAATTTTTTTGAATTTTTATTTTTAGTAATTACAATTCGGTTGTTGATTTGATTATTATCATAAACTAAATCCATATTTGATTTAAAAGGAGGAGCAATTTTTATATTAATTTTGTTTTGGAAAAAGTGTGGAGATGTAATATCATGGGCATTTTTTAAATATAGAGAATTTTCACTTTTTATTGTTTTATTTATTACGTTCATTTGCAAATCGTTTATATTCACTGCAGAAGTTGTAACTTCATTTTTAATAATTGTTCTATTTATTGTATTAAGAATTTGGGGATTTTTGAAGGATAAATTTTTCAATTTAATTGGCTCTTCATAAGATTTATAAAATAATTTTTTTGCATTAAGACTAGCTTTCTCAGGATAGATATAGTTTGTTTTTTGTGCTTTATTATAAGCACTTTTAAAAAGATCTTTAGCTATTGCTCTATGATCACATCTTAGTCCTTTTCTTATAGCCTGAAAGATTGTCCATCCTCGATATTTTTCTGGGGTTTGACATAAAGGAGCTACTCTACGATCATATCTATAACGATTATTGGCCATTTGATTATTTTGGCATTCTGAGCCTTTATCTAAATGTGGGTTGCAGTTTATATTCATTTGATAACTAAGAATTGAAGAAATACGAGTTCTAACCATAGTTAATGGCTTCCAATCTGACATAGTACAGGAACATTTCCAAGGATTTCCATCCAAACGAATCATTTTGGCTGGTAATTTTGAAATTAATCCTAATTCTAGCTCAATTAAGCGATTATTTTGAAGTTCAAGTTCACGCAGTGAGATTAATTCGTTAAAAATTCCAGGAGGTAAATTTTCTATTTTATTATTACTAAGGTCTAATCTTTCCAATTGATTTAAACCATAAAAAGCATCCAGAGAAAGGTATGTAATTTGGCATTTTCTCAAAAGAAGAACAATTAGTTTATTAACTTCGAGGAAAGCATCA
The DNA here is from genome assembly GCA_010014785.2 of Anisolabis maritima. Lineage (NCBI taxonomy): Eukaryota > Metazoa > Arthropoda > Insecta > Dermaptera > Anisolabididae > Anisolabis > Anisolabis maritima. The sequence goes on along the minus strand of JAAAKE020132625.1, from coordinate 12,533 downwards.
AATAAAATTTCAGGTATAACTCCAGTAATTCTTAATTCTTGAAGTTTAGACATGCCACGAAACATTTCTCGAGTCAATTGAGGTACTTCTAATCTTTCAATTCGAAGAGTTCGAAGTTCAGATAAACCTTGAAAGGCATCAGGATCAAGATGAAGGGGGCTGGATTCCGAGCCCAAGGCCAAACTTTGAGTGGAATTCATCACTTCAAATGTACTTGCAAAAACTGCTTCTAATGGATTATTCATCAAATCAGCATGCTTTAGACGAGGAAAAGGCGGAAGAGAAAGTTCTGATAGATGAGAAATATTGTTGCCACTCAAATCTAATCTTTCAAGATCCAAGAGTCCCACAAGACTTGTACTTTGGACATTAAGAATTTGATTATTTGCCAAAGAAAGAGTTCTAAAAAAAAATATAATTTTTTTTATATTTAAATAAGATGAATTAAACTAATAAACTATAAAATAATTATAAATAATGAACTTATAATAAAATTATGCAAGAGTTTATAAAGATACAAAAAGAACTAGTTTTCTTTATTAAGTGTCGAGGTGATAATTGAGTTTTCTGATAATAATCATTTTCAAGAATCGTTCATCTCTTTGAATATATAAATAAATATTTTATCCTCATCCAAATGTTTCATAACTAAACCTAAATCTAACTTCATCCAAATATTCTAACCTCACCCAAATAATTTAATCCAATTTTCATAACCTATTGCTGCTTAGCACTAAATGAAAATTAATAAACTAAATTGTCTAAATCTAATTGTACTACATTCAGAAATTATAAAAAAAATGAATACATGATAATGTCTCTTCACAATACATATTCTGCAAAAGGTAAAAAATTCGATCGAAAAATAAAGATATGAGTCACTTTTAACAAATTCTGAATAATGAAACTGTTTTTTTTTTTTTCCTAATTTTTATAAACTCTTGGCTGCAATAAATCTTTCACAGTTGGATACGAAGAAAGTTCCAAAAGTTATATTGGAACTAATTTAATTAAAAAAAGATTAAATAACTTAAAAAATATTACTATCTACATATCTATAAAATATTTTCTAGTGTTAGCAATATAATAAAATTAAACGATGTTTTATTAAATCGGACAAACATTTTGATAAAAATAAATATTGAAAAAAGGCAATCATTATGATAAGAGACAGTTGTTATATTTATAAAACTTTAATTGCTAAACAGAATAAAATAATTTTTTTAAAGATTTCAATTAAAATTTACCTAAGTTTTGGTGTAGCATAAAATGCCAATTCAGGAATATAAAGCAACTCATTTTGAGCAAGTGAGAGATGTTCAAGATTGCTGAGACCATTTAACATATCCCAAGTTAGATCTTTAATTCCACAGTTTTCCATAACCAGCAAACGTAGTGAAGAGAGGCCAGAAAATGCCGACAATCCAGCTAATTGCTGTTCACGTTGATATTCTTTATATGGAATTCGCTCTAAATTTTCATCGTTATCACTAGGTGTGACAAATTCAAGTTTTGATGATTCACCAAGTAATGGTTGAAGTTCATTACTGGCTATATTAGCTAATTCTATGAATGAAGCCACACCTCCTGGCGCAGCTCGATTTCCTAGTGATGGATGTCCTATGAGAGATGCTCCTTCTAATATTAAAAACTCCAAATTTTTTAGTTGTGAAAGAGTATCTCCCCGAATAATAAGTGGTTCATTTGGACTTGAACCTCTGGCTTCAAGAACTCGTAATTTCTTTAGTTTAGAAACATGTTCTGGTTCAAGCTTAAGTGATCCAGAACCTCTACTCTGGAGCAAGATTAAAACCTAAAAAAAAAAAAAATCATTGCATATTTGTTACAAAAAATGAAATGAAACACATTTTAAGAGTACCAAATAGGTATACCTAGGTAGGACTTTACTTTATTTTAGCGGCTCTGGGAAGAGGGGGGTGTAAGGGAGGAAGAGAAACGAAATAGGCCAACCCCACTAGATTTTGAACAAAAACTCCAAATATAGTACGAAATTTATAATCATTCTAGAAAATTTGTTTGAACAAAGGAAAAATCAAAAGTGGGAAAGATTTTGCCAAGAGCACTAAGGCCACCCTAATGCCAATAGTGAAATACAAATATTTACAAACAAGAGTCCTGCACGAGCCGAAATTTTTTGCCCGCCAATGCCTGTTTTTCGAACTTTCGCTCTTAATTTTTTCAAGACGCCCGTACCTGCCGATAAATTTTCAGGCCAATTTGTTACCACTCTCTTCTTAATATTTTTGTTCACACACAGGCACACATTGATTGACCATTTAGCGAGATCCATTTTTTTAGACTCTGGGGAACTTAAAACATGTATTTCCGTGGATCGTAATTCTTTCCCTATACTAAATTTTACTCATATATAGAGTAAAGTGATTAAAGAAAAAATTTCAGGATTCGTAAATGCACTTATATGTGTTTTTAGACTAGAGAGAACTATGATTTTAAATAAATATTTAATTGTTTATAATTATTTAAAGTTAATCCTTCCATTTAGTAAGATAAGGAGGCGGGAGGGAGGGACACATCACATTAAAAAATAGCGAATGAAAAAAGATTGAGAAACATATAATAAGCTTCTTGAATGCTCAAATTATGACGTGGAAAATGCTGAGATTTCAACCGAAATACACGTTTTAAGATCCCCTGAATTTAAAAAAAATGGGTTTGGTTTATTAGGTTTTCTCTCTCGGAATCCCAGCCAATTTTTAGTTCTTGGAAATTTTTTTTTGTTTTTCTTCTTTCTGACATCAGATGCTGGAAAAAAATATTTTTAATTTGAATTTTTTTTCTTTTTTTAGGCCCATGCCCGCTCGATTTCATTTGTTTACCCGTCCACTCGTACCTGTACTATAAGATCTCACTACCCGCTAGTACCAGCCCGTAGTTTTTTTAAGGCTTTCAAAACCCGCCCGTACCAGCGGCTTGCTCGTATCGGATTAGGGCTCTAAAACAAACCAAATAAAATTAAAAAATTTTGTGTTTGCCTAAAAGTTAGGCAACCAAAACTAAAAGCTCTCTTTCTGGCAAATCGTTATTACAGGGGTATCTAATAAAAATGTTTTTAATACATTAATTATTACTTAGTTTTTGCCTTTCTTTGCCTTTTTTTCGCAATTCTGGAAAAGCACATATATTACTATAAATAAATCTGTTTGAATTAGGCTAGTCATTTGGGAATTTTTTTGTTTTTTGATAAATGCATATTATAGGTTTATTATTTTAAACTTGAATAATAAGTATAATACATCCATACCTCTAAATCTTTGCATAAATGAGAAAGATATTCAAAAAAATCTGTCTCAGGTTGTAGAATACATGTAGCTATTTTGACCAAAGGTCCGGGGTCTTCATGATGCTCAAGGTTGTTATCCAGTATCTAAAATAAAAAATATAATTAATATTTTACTTAAATAATAAATAAATAAGATTTAATTTATTTTGTAAATTTCATAAATTAAAATTTTTAGTTTAGTGGTTCAGACTTTTTTCAGTACAAAAAAAAAATATAATTTTGAATGTAAAGAGCTTGAATTTTCACTGAAAATCCACAGTATTTGTTGTCTTTTTAAAATTTTTAGAAATCTAATTATCAAGTATCTCCAGAAAAATGAACCTACTAACGGAAATTGATTCTAGGTACCGTGACCGTGCTCAATAATGCTATAGAGCAGTCATTACGTTTTTCGTTCAAAGACCACCAAATAACGTACTATTTTTTTGCGGACCAGCAGGATGAAAAATTAAATTATATAATTAAAAAAATGAACTTCTAAACTGTACAAGAACACTCTGAAATAAATAAATATCCATTTTTTATGGCCAAAGTTAACAGGTTTATAATTTGAAGCGTTCAGGATAAAACAGTAATAAGATATGCTTTAAATAAAATTTTGAAAAAATTATTTTATTATTAGCTGCAAAAATTTCTGAAGGACCAACGGTTGGGAACTATTGCTATAGAGTACTTGAGCATAAGCCAACAGACTAGGGTCCAATTCGAGGTGAAAGACTTGAAGTATCAATATATTAAATGATTATTTTTTTATATGATTGGGTGTTTGCAGATAAATAAATGGATATAAAATAATAATAGAAGACGCTAGCAAAGTAAAATAATAATCTTAACAGTTTACTATTATAGTCAAATTTTATGATACAGTTTTCCTTAACGTAGATTATATTTGTTTACATAGAATAGTTTTAAATCATTTCTATTAAATCCAAGTCAAACTCAACTGCTATTTCACAAAAACAATGTGGCTTATATTTTGTTAAGAAGTTAAGAAGGTTATAACTCTAGCTAGTTAGAATAAACGATTCAATTGACTCTATTAGGATAAATGAGACTTCCCTGGTCAATTGGAACAAAGTCTCTGAGATTCCTGATGGATCACTTAAAAATGATAAGCTTGAATCATTTTAGAAAATTTTTTTCACTATAAAATATATAAAAGGTTGAGGAAAAAGAAATCCATTATTTTTCGTTTATTTCAAGGCTTTATTTAGTTAGGATTGTTCGATTTGGATCAAATATGAACCGTTTTGTTCTACAATTTGTCGCCATTTTAAAGATAATTTCATGATGCCTCTTTCATAGAAGCCCGTGTCCTTATTGGGGAAAAACTTGATTAAGCGATTTTCACAATCTTCTATTGAAGAAAATTTATTATCACCACGGAAGTTGTGTAATGACAAAAAAAGATTGTAATCTCTTGGGGCCAAGTCCGGACTATAAGGTGGATGCACCAAAACTTCCCAATCAAGTTCCCGAAGTTTCTGGCGAGTCTCTATAGGCGGATGTAGCCTGGCGTTGTCCTGATGGAACACACCTCCTCTTCTAACAATAACAAAGAATATATTGAGATAATTCTGGTTGCATTGGTTCCAACAACCTGATAATACTTCAAAATTAAATTTATTAGATAGTACATAAATTCTGGAGCAAATGTTTCTTTAAAAATCTTCTCCTGGTTTCTGAGTAAAACCTCTTGCTACTAATATTTCCTTATATCTTTTTATTTTTTCTGTTACATCTTTTTTACTTTAAATATCCATTTCGTATCAATCGCTTCCTTTCCTTTAGGTAAATCGGTCATTTCCCAAACATTTTTATCTTATCAAATTTTTCTGTTATTCTTCAGACAACCCTTCCAATTCATTACATGACAATGGGATAAAGATTCCTTCATTGTTGCTTTATAGGCTTCGATATATCTCTCTAGAAGTTTTCCTTTATTATTCTTTAAGAAACTCTTACATTTCATTATTTTCTAAATTTCTTCTTATTCAAATTCAGAATTTGTATCTTTATTTCTTCTAAAATAACATTACTTTCTTCTTCAAAGGGCTTCACAGTCCTTGAAATTATTACTTTCTTCGTTCTTTCATCATAAATTAAATAATGAGTCTTTTGCATATCCTATAAAAATTCCTATTTTTCCTCTATCTTTAAGTATTGTTTTTAATACTTCTGGAATATAATAAATCACTTTATTTCCAAATATTAGTAAATGATTAACCGAAGGCTTGTAACCATTCCACATTTCAAATTGTGTTTTCTTACATGCTTTGGTGGGTAATACATTTTGTAAATATGCTGCTGTCATTACTGCTGCACACCAATACATTTTATTTATTTTGCTATCTTCAACCATATATTTTGTCATTCAATTAAATAACAATTTCTTCTTTCTGCTATTCTGTTCTGTTGAGGAGAATGTGCCACTGTTAATTGATGTTAAAGCCCTCGTTGTAATAAATATTGCTTTAAATTCTTATCTAAAAATTCTACTCTATTAGTTCTTAATACTTTTGGAGCTCTTTCAAATTTCGTCATAACAAAATTAAAACATTCTTAAATTTTCTTAGAAGATTCTCGTGTTCTAATAGATATACTGTAAGAAATCTCGATTTATCATCTATTATCATCAAATCATCTATAAAATGTACCTTTTTCCTGTAGGAGTTATATATTCCTCATAAGTCCATAAATCTGCTTGAAATATTTTTCTAACTTTTGAAGCTCTGTGTTCAGTTACTTTGGGATACAATTTTTTTATCTTTTCTTTTATATATCATATACATTTCATCTTCACTTTGTAGTCCTTTAAATTAAAATTTTTGGCTAAATCTTCATTATTGCTCGAGGATTCTGTTGACCAAACTTTCCATGCCAATACAGTTTTCATGAATGTTTTCATATTCCCTTATTTTATGTACTTTTTCATTTTTTAACAATTTATAAATATCCTTTTCTAAATATGCTTCTACAATCACTTTATAGTCTTTCTTTATTATATATTTTCCATCTCCAAAAGTAATATGGTATTAATTATTATCCAATTTCTTAAATATAAATATAAAAGATTAATATGCAAATTTGGTAAAGAAATAACATTATGAAGTTTAATTTAAACTTACTTGATCATTCTTCTTAAGTAATTTAATTATTCCATCACCAATATCTTTTATTTCTAGAAATTATCTGTTCGCAATTTTTATTTTTCCTTCCTTTTCTCTCATTTCTCCTTCAAAAAATGTTTTATCATTCGTCATATTTGTGGACGCTCCAGAATCTATGTACCATTCTTGAGATGAACTCTGAAATTCTAAATATATTTCACCTCGTTGTTTTGATATTTTTTTTTATTCTCTTTTTCTACTTCTTAATTTTTTCAGTTTCTCATTTATTTTTCGCATTCCAAAGGTAGCAATGCTGTTTTATATGCCCCCTCTCCCCTTATCACAATTGAAAATTGTTCTCTTTTCTTTATTTTCATAAATTTTATTATTAAATTGTTTCTTATATTGAAATTTTGATGTCTTCAAAACTGATTCACTTGTCTTTAATGTTTCTTTTCTTCTATCAAATGTTGCTATTAATTTTTCTTTTATATATTCTAATTTCAGTTCACATTGTGGTCTTCCTTCTAAACTTGTTATTCATGAATCATAACTTTCTAGTAATCCACATAATAATACTGTTCCAATCGTCATTAGGGATTTCTTTTCATATTCCTCTTAATTGATCAACAACTTCTAATATTTTATTTATGTATTCTTGCATGCTCATCGATTCATTATATTTCATTGTATATAACTTTCTTTGTAAAAATAATTTCGTATTTAAATATTTTCTTTCATATGCTTTTTCAAGTGCTTCCCATATATTGCAGTTTTATCATGTTTTATATATATATATGTGTGTGTGTGGAATAATGTTTTCCCGGGTTGGTCCGCGTTGATTGTTGAGATTAACTGAGTTAATCTCAACAATCAACATTATTCCACATACAATCAACCGCGGAAACCTTCCAGAACATATATATATATCAGTTAAGAAACTTCAACACAATGCTATTTTGACCCTTGCAGATCCATTTTATCCCAAGTTACTTGTCCTTGCTCATATGGCCTTGTACTTACAATAGCTTGCCATAATTCTTTATTTGTTAAGTACATCTCCACTTCCAAACTTCATAATTCTCCCCTTTCAATATATGTTATTCTTTCTTCTTCCATTATTTTATTTTTATCTGAGCCTCATAATCTAATTAATTGATTAATAAAATTAGTAAAATTAACTATGCAGAAAAAGAATAACTCAGGGAGAATTATAATTTATTTATTTAAATCAAAACATGTCAAAGAAGCTAACAATGACAAAGTATATAATTTTGAGATAATTCTGGTTGCATTGGTTTCAACAACTTTTTAAATGTATTCAATCGACACTCTCTTGAGTTAATTTTCAAATTTGTTTGTTTTGGGGGTTAATCCAAAATCTTACAACATTATCTCGAATATTTTATTAAATGTTAATGATTTATTAGTTAGATTATAAAATTTTATTTATAGTATCATTTGAGATGAAAGGTTTGTGTCGCTCAGGCTCTATAAGCAGGTTAATGAAGAATGAAATGGACGCTCCGAATTTTTTCGGTATAACTCAATGAGTTATAGGATTTATTGCTAAGACATATACTAAATATAAAAAAGAAAAAATCATAATAATATATTTGACCACGCAGATATGATGACTAAGAATTTCAGTTATGAGATATATTATATACTTTCTTGCCAAAAGTAAAAATATTTTACAATATAATTTTAAATTTAACATATAAGATTGTTAAGGTTTTATCAAGCATTACCATCTTGCAAATGCTCAACGAAAATAGATTTATTTAATTTTTGGCTCGAAAAAAAAAATGTTATATAAATATAAATTTCCTTGATAAACTATCTTAATAACATTAAATTGTTCAAATCCCTCTTAAACCAATTACGTCTATATCTTTACTTTAACATATGTTTTATTTAATTTCAATTATGCATTAAAATATTTTCATGATATTACGATGATAGTGACCTTTGAATTAAAAAAAAAAAAACAGACAAGAACATATCACTGTTTATTTATTTTCTAAACAAAGGCTTCTTAAAATTTCAATTATTAAATAAGAATTAAATAATAAAAGGTTCATAAGAATTTAAAACTGTTATAAAATATCTATTATGTAATTTTTTTCGTCAAAGTTACGTATTTTTTTTTCCAAAAATAAAACGCCTGAGATTGTTTTCCTTCATTTTATTCTCGTTAGAACTTGAAATGATTTAAAGAAAAAAATGTCTTTTCTCATATTATGTAAATAATTAATTCAAACAAAACACTTAACTATATATTATCATGTTATTATGTAATATTATTTTTTTAATAGTGGAATTAATTATTTTTTATGAACTTCAGATTAGAAAAGAGGATTTAAATTTTCATGTTACGAAAAATCGTCGTGTGTCCAAGCCTTTGTCCCCCATCAATAGACCCCATGAAAATAGTTACTAAAGGAAAAAAAATTTGGTTCAACTATTGGGTTGTTCGGAAAGTAATTTCGTTTTTTCCCAACAGAGTACTTAATTGTATTTTTTCACAGCCAACTTCACATTTAAGTCGCATAATCATTATATATTTTGAGAGGTAATATAATAGCAAGGCTTGCTTGTGAAAAAGTTCGATTGATTCTACGCAGTAGTTTTGGGTTGGTACCCTTTCAAATATGGAAAGTGAAAAGCAGCATTTTCAGCATATTTTACTTTTTTACTATCGAAAAGGTAAAAATGCTGTTCAAGCAAGAAAAAATTATCCGATGTGTATGGAAAAGATGTATTGACAAAACGCCAGTGCCAAAACTGGTATGCAAAATTTCGATCCGGCAATTTTGATGTTGAAGATGCACAACGTTCTGGAAGGCCAGTTGAAGCTGATGAAGACACAATAAAGGCATTAATTGATGCAAACCGGTGAATAACAACTCGTGAGATCGCTGAGAGATTAAATTTCTCGAATTCGACCGTTCATGATCATTTGAAACGCCTAGGTTTAATCTCAAAGCTCGACATATGAGTTCCTCATGTTCTTAGAGAAAGAAATTTGTGCCGTCGCGTTGACGTCTGTGATTTGCTTCTCAAACGTCAAGAAAATTATGCATTTTTGAAGCGTATCATCACTGGGGGGTTTTTTGGCAGCAAAGAACAAAAATTTTATAAGCGTGGAATCATGCTACTGCCAGAAAGATGGCAAAAGGTATTGGGCAATATATAATTCAATAAAATATTTATTCACTATAAGAAAATCGTCTTCATTTTGATAAAAAAAAAAAACGAAATTACTTTCCGAACAACCCAATATTTAATATGAAGAAATTATTAAAAAATGTATAATAAATAAATGTTATAGGAAACTAACACTGAAAATAAAATGTGGTTATTAAAAAAAATAATATAATGCTTGTAATGTATTAACAAGTACAAAATTAATTGCTGTGTGAATTAGTCTTATCACAAAACCAAAATTCTGATTTTCTTATTGGCTGTCTTAATTATTCCAGGATTGAATTCGTTAGAATTTTTCGTACCAACCTTACACAAAATTTTCAAGCTTTAAATTTTTGCCAACTTGAAATTTTCTCCGAATCTCTTCAACAAAATTCATAAATTTCTCTAATATTTATCTACTGTTAGTGCATCGCTTGTATAATTTCATTCTTGACGTAGACTGAAATTAACAATTAATAATATTATTCTCAGTGTATGAGGACAATAATTGTGACTTTGATTGATAAATTTTAGCCAATAAGTTATGATAATAGTTCTTTTGGAATTCACCCCTTCCAAAATTAACTTTTTTTTAAAACAAAAAAAATGTTCAAATCAACTTTTTAAATTATATGCAGGAGTATTTATTTGATTAAATATGCCAATTAACATATTTTATTTCTTAATTAATTCCATTGTAGATAAAATTTAGAAACTACAGTGGTGTAACTACCACCCCCGCAGATGATGGATGGAGGACGCAATTCTTTGAGGGAAATCGCTTTAATTTATTTTTCCCCTGTGAGATTCTATCTTCAAGAGAAATAACTGTGAAACATCTGATAAACGTTTTATGATGGTAAAGAGAATGTGAAAAAAATGTGGTGTGATAAGCGCACACCACACAACTTTCTTAAGGAAAGCTGAGAGATGTGCTGCCACACCAGATTTTTTGATTCGGGTTCTTTATATATTTCATATATAGCTAAGAGAAAGTAACGACGAAACAGATCTTTAGAAGTTAATGAGTGTAAAAATGAGGGATAAATCAAGATGGTCGAATGCTGTCATTGCAAATATTATCTTTGACTTAGGAAGAGTATGGGTCTTTAATAAAGTGAGTCATCATAGATATTATAAGTACAAAAATAATAAATTATATATATCATATATTGGTCTATGAAATAATGTTTAAAAACATATAATTAATATTTATTAACTCACACACCCGGATCTCTCGACAGGGGCAATTTTTTTCAAGTGTGTGAGTTAATAAATATTAGTAATAGATAAGTACATGTATGTCTGTAAAAATAAAGGAAGATAGAATAGTAGATAGAAATAGATAAGTACATGTATGTATGTAAAAATAAAAGAAGATAGAAAATAAATAAATTATCATATTGGCAGATATGTTGCAAACAATTTATTCTATATTAGTTCACTATTTTCTAATCACCTCGTTGTGAATTCTTCTTCCTGACGAAACTTGAGGCTCGAGTTCGAATTTGGGTTGTTTCAAGAAACGAGATACGGAAGTGTCGATCCAATGGGTCGTTTGGCAAACGCATCCTTCTGGGCAAGATGACTCCCACGAATGCTGTCCAAAAGAAAAAAAAGCACTCAAATTAATTCCAATTCCATTAAGGAATTTAATTAAATTAAGCAAATGGGATGAAACGAACTGTTAGATATATACACGTTTTAATGGTTATTAGGAGGAACAAATAACGAAGCATCTTGCAATAGATTTGAAATGAAACTAAAAAAAATAATGAAAGGAAATATTGAGATTGGGCCTTGGCTGTTGTTATCTTATGTCTTCCGGGGAAGGAAGCTTCTAAGCACCCACACAAATATGACAAAAAGGTCGATATTCTAGGAAAGTAAAGCAGAATATATGAGTAAACTAATTCAACTAGTTTGTGATTTATAAGAATTTAACTAAAAAATTTTAATTAAAGTAATGTTTTAGGATTGATACCCCTTGTTTCTTTTATTAGCAAATGAATAAAAGTTTTAAGAGTATAATAAATAATTTTTTGAAATTGAGATTAAATTATTGTCTATCAAGTCCAAAATCTAGAAAATGAGCCTCTAGATAAAATTACCGTCAATCGAAATACAATTTGAAGTCGAGTTTCATTCCAAAGTGATCAAATATAAACTTTTTAGCATTTATTGCTAAGCAGAAATGAAACTTTATTTGAAATCAAAAGGTAAATACCAAAATATCTCAAAAACTATCAATTTTATGATATAAATAAATAAATAAAATATACAAATCTGGTATGAAGGCCGCACTTCATACAACAACCGTTAGATTGAGATAATAGAAAAAAACTAAAAATAGTATTAGTATTCTTCCAATTTTATTAAAAAGCTTGAGGCAAGAGGCGTGGATATTTAAGCTAGGTATCCACACCTAGCTTAAATATAAAATTTCGGCCTCGAGCCTCTTTTCGTTTTTGAGAAATCTTGTTCACCTACACAGATAGATCATTTTGCAAGACCTAGAATTTTTTAGACTCAGATGACCTTAAAAAGTGTAATTCCGTTGAAATCTCGACTTTATAACTATATTACATATTATATATGTAAATAAGAAAAATGTTTAATTAATGTGTAAATTTAAACTAAATTAAAATATTTCTAAATAATATTTATTAATTTTAGATATATGATATGTGAGAGAATAACTTTTTTTTGGGATATGGAAGCATATGGTCTTTAAAATGTGCTTGTTGAGATTGGATTTGAAAGATTAGAGATTGTAAGCTTTAGGAAAGATAGTAGCAGGCAGTGGCGTACCTAGAACTTTTGTCGCCCGGTGCGGTCTCCAATTTGCCGCCCTTTCTAAGCCAATCAAATGGTGGTTTAAATAAATTAATAAACATAAATATATAATT
>JAAAKE020132614.1:0-14221 GCA_010014785.2 Anisolabis maritima | reverse complement strand
CTTCAATAAACAAGTCATTAACTTGACAACGGATCGGGAAAAGTAATTTATATAGATAATTGACTCATAAATCTCCAAAATTATTTTGAGTCATTCAATTTTTTGTGTATTTTTGATTTTACTTATTTCTGACCCGATTATTAATTCGGTGCTGGAAGCTAGGCAACTCAAATGAACAACTCATTAATGGGTTTTTCGATTAATTGCTTCAGAACTCATGCTCAATTATTAATTCCTAGAGGGATTAACAGTGGCCCGCTCTAAAGGAGCTACGGAGCAATTAATCGAAAATGAGTCATTTGGGTTAGCTTCCTTCCAGCAACCATAAATGAACGAATATACGGAGAGATGTGTTTTATTCTCTAAACATTTATTTTAATTTGTATATAATAGTTTCTTTTTTAAAGTGATTTTTTAACGAGAGAGCTTTTTAATAATATTTACAATTACTTCCTATTAGTTTCCTCAAACATTTTTTTAAATCGCAAAATGAATTCCACAACTCTAGTATCATTACATTTAAAAAGAAATGTTTTTAAATTAGTATATTTATAGATCAACGATCGCAACCTTTATATACATGTATAGAGCTAAGCGATATTTTTTTCTGATAAAAATATTCTAAATGAGTCACGTGCCATCCATATGCGTTATGTGACCGGAACGCCATTTCGCTATTTCTTTTTTATCTTTTTTTTTTTTTTATATAGCATATATATATATATTTTCGAATTACATTTCTCATTAGGCAATATAAAGAATAAAAATTAATATTTTTTCTTTTTCAAAATTATAAATTTAAATTCATTCTTCGTAATTATGCGCTATGAATCTCATATTTATGAAATAAACGTTTTTTAAAATTGCTTCTCCCCCTCACCGGGAGTTTAAAGGTATTGACAATTATCAATATTGATAACCTTAAAAGCCAAGGGGTATGGGTTCGGATCTCAGGCAGTCCGATGAAAATTTATTTAAATCATTTGGTATCCAACCAATTGATGTAAATGGATAATTCGAGTAGGTATCGTTACTCTCTTTGTAATTGTTTAAAGTCTATATGGTCTCGGAGACTGAAAAGACTTAAAAAAAATTAAATTAAATAAATTTTTTTATTGGATAATTTTATTAAAGTAAAATTCTCTTTTTCTATAGTTTCTTGTTTTTCACTGCATTTTTTTGAAAGGTAAATTTTTTATCCCAGTTTCTCAAGGTCAAATTTTTAGCAAGGTCATGATTGTCATAACTCGTTACTTTCATATACTGATGGTGTAAAGGTGCGGTAAGAAATTTTATAAATAAAAAATATGAATTCAGCAGGCATGTGGGGTTACAGAGAGACGTAATTTCAAACCAATAGTAGCTGAAGAGACAAACAGTTCCCATTGCGTAGAGTCTAGTGTCACTTGGTAAAACCCGATCTCTTTTCATTCTATGACACTGCGATAAAAACTGACAAAATATTAATATAAAATATAACTATGAAGAAAATTAATAATAAAATGTACACATTTTCGTTGTTAGAGCACATTTATTGCATTATATCGAAAAGAACAAATTTTGAATATAAAATATAATTAATAAAAATAAAATTTATTCTCAGCTTTGTCGTAAAGTGGAGGATGGCTTTATTTGATTTTTAGATTTCTCTTCGGTGTAAAGCATAAAAATTTTTTATTTGTTTAGTTTTTACTATAACAAAAAGAAATCAGCGACAACACGAGCTGAAAAGCAATTTTCTTTATTTTTTGAAGTATCTTTTTTTCTCATAAATGATTTTTCAAATTTTTTTTGCTTATTTCCATCAAGAAAAAATTCACCAGATATATAGATACGGGATATAGATTATAGATTATGGATATCGAATTAATTCCTTCTTACAGCAGATGGTGAAATGAGAGAAAAAATATGATAAATAAATTTTTGATGAATCTCTCTCTCTCTCTCTATCTCTTCGCCCCCCCCCCTCCCAACTCTTGAAAATGTGTTTTTCTCTTTTATATAAGTTACTACTGTGTGCCTATAATATTTTTTAATTAAGAATAACTATTAATAAATATCAGTAGAGAATTATATACATACTTTTATGTGTTTAACAATCATAAAATAAAATTTGAATATTGATCTGATGGTTGAGTCAACAACACTATTTTTCATCTAGATTTCTATTTAAGCCACATCTGTGAATTTTGATGTTGTTGCCTCAAAATGGAAGGCAATGAATGTTCTTTTCTTCTCTAAACAACATGCTTTTTAAATTTTTCAACAAACTTTTGACAAGAAAGAAAAAGATTTCTTTCTCTGGAAATCTCTTCCATAATTAGAGACTGCTTATTAAACATTCTAATTTTATTCATTTCTCATTTTTTTTCCTTTTTCTAAAAGAATTAAGGAAAATATTTTTTTCTCGTCTTTTTGTGAATGGAACAAATTTCGAATCCTTTTTGTTTTTTTTTTTTATTTAATTAAGGAATGGGTCTATTGAAAGGATTCCAAAGATCATTTTAAAAAAATCAAATACCTTCTCTGTGAGTTGGCTGTAGATTTTTAATTGGATAATAGAAGCGGGAATCTCGCTGAATTGCCAGGTGGTTGAAATAAAAAAAAATTATATTCTATTGCCGACGTTTCGAACTCTCATCCTCAGGGCTAACGAGATTGTTAAAATAATAGAGGTTTCATGAAAAACGAAACGTTGCCAACAGGATATAATTTTTTTTTATTTCAACCATTTTATTCCCACTTCCATTGTCCAATTAAAATTAAATTCATATTTTATTATATAAATATAAAATATAAGTAATCTTGGATTATATTCTTATTAATGAATTTTGGTTCATTTAGGCCATCTATTTATGAGTATATTTCATTAAACGACTTTATGCAGTTCGTAAAAATTAACTAATTATTTTTTGAATTTTTTTTACTTTCTCACCTTTTAATCTATAGGATTCTCAGATTCTACCAAATTTTTATTTTTCTTTATCCTAAAACATAATGATTTAGTATTAAATAATTTCAAAAAAGAAGCACTATATAAGACCTAAAAAATCGGAAGAAATGCAGGCAAAAAAGATTTCGGCCTAAATAAGCATCATGATAAAGTTCTTTAAAATTTTTCTTTTCCTCCCTCTATCTTAGCATTGGTATTAATAATATATTTTACACTGACTACACAGTGACCCACCAGAGTTAAAAATCATGCCCGAAAGATGTATGGCGTTTAGTCCCCGAAACGTCGATTAGGTATAATAAAGGAATCCTTTTTTTGTCTTCATTTTCTATAAAATAATAAAATTTAGTTTTTGATGGATTTTCGTATCTTCTTCCGGAAGAGGCATCATTAAAGTGGATAATTTTTGTCATAAAGATGTGAGTATGGGTTGCTTTTAACCAAGGATTAAGCTTTACCCTTTTATTCTCTCGGCTGATTGTCTCTTCAATTCTACAATTTTTCAGTACAAAATGAGTATATTATGTTTGAAAGTAATTCCCCTTATGGGGCGCTAAATAACAAAAAAGGGAGGCGAGCGAAGACTATGAAAAAATAAAAAAAAAATAACAATAATTATTGAAATCAACATAAGAAATTATATATTCTGTTAATATAATATATCTTAAAAAAACTTAAAGCTGAAAAAAATCATTGGATCAGGAGCGTGATTAAAACTGATAGAAAAGTTGAGCCTCAACGGCTAAAAGATTAAGTATATTATAATTACAATTTCGTACTCTATTTCTCTAATTAAATCATTAAATTATTATTGTGTAATTGATTATAATGTGATTCAATTATAAGTTTCCAATAGATCAATTCTTATATATTTTGAAATTTAGGATTTAAAGAAAATAAAGCAAATCAAACTACAGGCGAAAATATCGCGCATTTATATAAATTGAAAATATTTGAAATTGCCATTCCCAAATATTGCCAATCAATCAATCAAACGCCTGCCATCATCCCAGAGCCATGAATCAAATACACCTCCCCCCCCTCTCTCTCTCTATTTTCGCCCTCCCCATCTCTTTTCACATCCGTCCAACTTCATGTTCATTTTAATAAATAAACATTCCAATTTCTGTTTTCACTTAATATAAATATTATTATCCCACGCTTCGTCTGCTTCAATCATTCATTTATTTGCCACTAAAGGGCTATTGATGTTATGTATTCTTTGAAACTGTGTACTCTCTGAATTTTTCCAATAATGAATAAGGAATATAAACATTATGTAGCAACAAGTATTGCATTCAGATCAAATTTTGAATTTACATTTTCACCCCGGGAATGACATGGCTCTATTGATTTCACCTGAATCCGAAATGTAGTTGTAAATTAGATAACTCTAAAACAAAAAAATTTTAAATTCTAATAATTAGCTATTATTATTATTTTTAAAGTCTTTTTCGGCATCTGAGGCCATTTATTGTCCTTATTTATTTAAATTAATTAGTAGTCAATATAATTTTAAATAAATTGTCGCTCAGGACGGGAAGCGAACCACTGTCCTTTGGTCCGTGCACCCAGACCTCTAGCTCTGCACCAAGCGATAGGACTAATTAGCTATTAGTAGCGGTCATTATTTATTTTATTTTTGCTCTCATCTAACTGTATTCGAAGTTTAACGATTTCTATTTGTCTCACCTGGAAGTGGAGCTAGTTGAATCTTCTCCTTCTATTTTAAAATTAAACTGTAATTTTCAATTGTCCCTAAATTTGAAGAGATTCCCGAGCCCCTTCAAATTTCGGCCCCCAAGCTATGCCTTCAAGGCGGTTCCGCGGTTTCTTTTTTTTGATTCTTTTGTTGAAATTTGTATTATGAGTATTTTTGGGATGAAATGTTTGTTTCCCCTTTGGACCTTATGAAACATTTTTTTCTTGGGCCAGATGGACTTTAAACGGTATACTTATTACGATACAATTATCCAAGAATATTTATTTATGTAAATTGGTTCCCAAGTGATTTAAATAAATATTCATAGGACTGCTTGGAATCAGCCTAGCCTTTAAGGTTATCAATATTGACAATGTCAATATCTCTAACCTCTTGGCCACGGGGTAGGGTTAGCGTTAAGAAAACTTCATAACAATTAAAAATATCACATTCCTTAAATAATACTCAAATAAATTTCCTTCTCTTATTCTATTATGTTGATAGGTTTGATTTTCTTTTTGTTGGTTAAAAAAATAAAAACTTTTATATTTAATTTTGTTCATTAAAAATTAAAATTGGTCTCTAAATTAAAAAAGAAATTATTCATTTATAATTTTTATAAATAAAAAAAAAATCTTGTGTTTACTTACTTATATATCAAATGAAAAGAAATTTTAATCATTGAACCATACCTGGAACAAAAGAAAAAAAATTTAGATGTTTGAATATTTATAAAACAAGTGCTGTCTAGAAAATATAAATTCATCTATAAATTATATTGTTAAATATTGATTAAATGGTGCGAAAATAATAATTTCTAGCTTGGTTTTTATTTTTATAAACGCTAAGATAATTAAAAAAAAAAAAACAATTTTATTTTAAACGAGCTTTTGGCCTATATTCAATCTCTTCACATTAACACAAAACAAATTTTTTAATAGCCGCTCATAAATTTAAAAAAAAAATTTACATTTCAATACAGCATGTTTCTAAATTTTTTGTAAAAATATCTTTATGAAAAATTCTTCATAAAAATGCCGTAATGATATGTAAAAATTTGTTGTATGTAAACTGAAGAAGATGAATATAGGACGAAACCTGTTGTCGAAAATCAAATTT
The DNA here is from genome assembly GCA_010014785.2 of Anisolabis maritima. NCBI lineage: Eukaryota > Metazoa > Arthropoda > Insecta > Dermaptera > Anisolabididae > Anisolabis > Anisolabis maritima. The sequence goes on along the minus strand of JAAAKE020132614.1, from coordinate 8,447 downwards.
TTTTTGGATTATTTTATTATGTATTGTCGAAATAAAAATCAAACTATAATGACAAAAAAATAAAAAGCTGTTTTATGTGCTTAGTCACACCGTAGTATTATAAAAGTTTCAATTTTCAAATAAATAATTCTATTTTTTGTACTTTTGACAAGTTGATTGAAGCGCCTCATCGAGAGAATCTTTTTTAATATCAAAAACAATCTAATCCTTTAAGGAACATGCGCTTTCGGGCACCAAGTATTTTTAATTTGTTATAAATTTTATATCGATGAAGTTAAGAAAATTTTTTTCATTCACTTTCAATCTTAGAAACACACATTCTCATTATTTTCTCTTAAATATAAAGTTTAATAAATTCTTATAATCTTGAAGACCTATATAATTTTATAAAATTATTATTACTTATATCCCTCTCATACTTGGGTAGGACTAGAAATGAGAGAGCGACTGGCAGAAGAGGGAGAAGCAAATTTCAGAGACTAAAATTAGCAGCGTGCCGAAAGCTAATTGTGTAGGCTGGTCATTAACGTAAGTGCACTGACAAGCGCATTAAACTTTACGGTCGGGAACGTCTCTCTCTTTAGATGAATTATCGCCGAAGAATTGCTTTTACGGTCTGAAGAAAAATACAAAAATAATTGAAACATAATTAAGATAAAACATTTTTCATTCACCTCATAAATATGATGTGCTAATGAATTAAATGTGCGAGTAAACAAATATGAAAATCGGGGAAAAATTTTTAAAAATGATTCCAGAATATATTGATTGATTTCAGCTAATATATTTAATAAAACTCTCAGGTGCTCACATCTAGTGATTGGGTGGCGACCACGAGTTATAACCTCTAATATAGGATATAAGACAAGGAGCAAAGGACTCCTCTATTTATTATATAAAATATTTTTAAATACCATTATTTTATTCAATTAATTAAAGTGCTGACGACAACATTGTCACTTATTGCACTACTCGTAATCGAGATATGAGGATAGTTACAAAAAATTATTAAAATAAATTCTTAAATAAATCATTGACATTGGAGGATAGGGGAGTATAGTGAAGGCGTCAAATTCTAAATAATATATTCTTTGAGGCAATGAATTTCGCTTCATTTTAAACTTGCGTTGAGAAGTAAATATAAAAAAGAACAAATTCATGCACACATTTTCTTTCCCAATGAATTCATTAGTATATGGAAACAAAGAAAATGTGTGCATAAATGTGTTCTTTTTTATATTTACTTCTCAACCCAAGTTTAAAATATAGCGAAATTCATTGCCTCAAAGAATATATTATTTAGAATTTGACGCCTTCACTACACTCCCCTATCCTCTTAGAATATTCGAACGTCATAGATTCATACATTTTACAAATTTTTTGGCGGCCCTGAGCATTTTAACTTACAATTACCGGTTTAAAAAAAATTTTTTTTGTCTTTTCGGCATCTGAAGCCACATAGACTCTTAACAATTAAATTGTAATTATTAATATTTACTCTTAAATTATCCAGGCATATTTATTTTTACCAATTGGTATCCAATTGATTGAAATAAATTCCACATCCATTGGTTTGGAAGGTTATCAATATTTTCAATGTCAATACTTCTAGAAATAAATCTTATAAACCTAATAATTTATTTTTCAAAAAAGTGATTTTATTCTCACTACTCGAGGCATTGTTTTGTTTCAACACTATTTGTGACTTCAAGTCCTTAGAATTCAAGATAGTAATAGTAGTTTGAATAAATAATGAAAAACGAAAAATAATTAGAATCGCTTGTAAATATATCTAATCAAAAATTGATTTGATAAGAAGGAAAGTTTTTTAGAGTTTAATCTTTTTTGCTTTAGATTAAAAAAAATTCCTTGTTGTTAATGTTACTAAATAAAATCCAGTAAATAAATGGGTTAATTTAAATTTGGGTTGCAAATTAGGTTCCTTTTAATTTCAAAAGTGTGCTAATTTCAGCAATTTCCTTTTTTTTTAAATCAGCTATAATTTTTCCTAAATCAATAATTATTTCCATAAATGTTGAATGGTATAAGATAGAATAAAATGAAAATTCATTTTATCGAATTTTGAAGGGTTTTTAATTATTTCGTTAATGAAAAACACTTAATGATGTTTAATACTGATTTTTTTTTATTTTATTCAAATTAATTTAAAACTATAGTTTTTAAATTTTAAAAAAGTTTATATTATTTGGAAATTAGCGAAAAGTGATTTCTTAAAAATACGAAATCATATAATCTATGACGCATACTGTATGTTCGCATTTAAATCGAGTATTTTGAATTGAATTTTAGGATATCAATTATCCAAACTAATTGGGTTCAGAGGTCGGCTAGGTCATCAAATCGAATTTAAAAAATTCGGAAAACGAGAAAAAAATAAAAAAATCTTAAAAATGGTAAAAAAAAAAACTGGACTTGTCATATCAGGATAATTTAGGATCCAGTGATTGAGTTTCGGCTAATCGATTTCTTAAATATAAATAAACGATTGCTTAAGAAATAATAAAATTAGATTTAGGATGAATTATATCGATTGCACTAGGTCTCATCTTTGGGAATTTATACTTAGGGTGTCTCTGGTGCCCCAATCGTTAGGTCTTATGTCCTACAAATTAAGGCTCTTTTTGCCCAATTAAAAAATAAATTCAGAGCAAAGCTCGATCTCCATGTACTATATAATAGAACTGTTTAAATGTCCCAAATGCCGAATATAAATTTAGAAAGATTTTTTTTAGGCTAAAATAATTTTTTCGATCTACAGAGACATTTTGATAGTAAAATCATTCGGTTAATTAATTATTTGTTTTGTCGAAAATATTTTTTTATTGATTTTATTCTCAATCCCTTAAAAAAAAAAAGAATTTTATATCAGATTGCTCGTTATCATTAAAATAAAAATAAAAAAAAATAAAATGAAGAAACTTTTTATACTACTTTACTCCTTTTTTTCTCTACTGATTATCAAAGAAAGTAATTTATTTTCTCTAAAGGATGTCAAGGGATTTTCACCCCTGAGGTCCAGCCCTCAGCTCTAAATTTGTTGCGCAATGCTAAATAGCTTCTCTAAAGTTGACACTCCTTGAAATGTATTTTCACGGGGGTTATAAGGATGAATAAAAAGAAAAATAGTCCAAATATAAATCTTAAAAGGTAATTAGGATTTAAATAAAATTTTCATTCTTAATTTATCTTTATTATTTAAGTAATCTATCCCAATGCTTCCTTTTATACAACATCTGTCTTTTCGAATTTTATTATTCTTTTTTTTTCGTCTAAGAATTCTTACCTTTTCTTTTTATTAAATCCAGATTTTTTTTTTTATCTCTCTTTTTTCTTCTAATCATACTAAATAATAACATTTTTTCTTATTAAGTCACAATTATGTAATTTCCATCCTGTAATTATTCACTGTGAGAAATCTTTTTATGTGTGAGGTCAAGGAGAATTTTGCATTAAATTGTTGCTATCACTTGATTTATTAAACTTAAATGTCTTATATAAATAAAAAAAAAATTAGACAAAAATATTTATTTTATTTTTATTATTATTAATTGCCAACGTTTCGAGGACTTTTCGTCCCTTTCTTCAGGACCGATGAACACAAACATTTTAATTAAATTAAAATGAATATTTTTTATTCATCTCTCTGCCATCATTTTCTTCTAAGATTTGAACTAGACAGCCATATCGACATAAAAAAATGTTTAAGAGGAAGAATGGGGAATTAACCAACGCCGTTTTTTTTCCTACCATCAACACTATTTATTTAAGCATATTCTTTGAGTTGCATAATACCGCCCTTCATTAGAGTAGTTATTAACAGAGACATACAAAAATAAAAATTGCATATAAATATATATACAGGCAAATTAAAAAAAAAAGAGAATTTAACATTTTTACTCATATAATTTTAGTGGTGGATATTGTCTATATATAAAATATTTTGCATGTAGTTTATATTTAGACGATATCACCATCAAAATTATGCGAGTAAATAATAGGTTGGGGAAAAAGAAATCCATTTGCTTTTTTTGCTAGTTCTCTCTATATATCTCGTGATGTATTGATCGCATAGGTTCATACTTATACTCGTTGGAAAAGTGACTAAAAAAAATTATTTAACAGTTTTGTGATTGATCGATTCAGTTGCGCGTAAAAGACAATAAACGAAAAAATAATAGATTTCTTTTCCCCCAACCTAACATGTTAAATTCTTTTTTTTTTTTTAATTGTCTTGTATATATATTTATATGTAAAATTTCTATTTTTGTATCTCTCTCTATATAGTAACTCTGATGATGAGCGGCGTTATTCAGCTCGAAATTTATACATAAATAGTGTGTTGATTGCGGATAAAACAAGGCGCTGGTTAATTCTCCATTCTTCCTCTTGATATTATCATCCATCATAAAATAACAAGTTTGAAAAAAATGTTTGTTCGTCTTCTTCAGTCATAATGTCAGGGTCTAAAACGAAAAATTCCATCTCGAGATTTTAATTGTTCTTGAAATGGTCTCCTTAAGTCCGAAAATACCATTTTTCATATTATGTCTATGGGTATGTTCGTAAACACAAAAACTCGAGTAGACTTTAATGTAGAATAACAAAATCATAGATCTCTATCAACTTTTAGTTGAACTTTTATCTAAAGCTCTTTTCTAAAATCGTGATTTCAATGAGACGAGTTAAATAAAGTTAGATGTTAATATATTTCGTAAAACTAATTTCCCTATATACCTGTAAACGAGAAAGTCCAGCGGTGGAGGGGGGGGGGGGCATTGCCCATTTATTATTTAATTATTTTTTTAATATTTGAGATTTGAACATAAGTTGAAAGGGTTCGAAAGTCAGCTGTTTCAATCCTCTTGATTAAACATCCATGCTCTTTTATGATTCTTATTCTTATATATCTGACATAGTTTTCAAATAATCTCAAAATAATAAAAGTTTATTTTTTTTAAAATTGAAACTTTTTTAATGAACATCTTTCCACCAGCACAACACTTTTTTCAATTTTTTTATTTTTATTTTTTTTTTTTAGATCTGTCTTCCTTTATAAACTCTCATTACCTAAACTAGAAAACAAATCTAAACTTGGAAACGGGTTTTTTGGAAAGTTTTTACTAACAGTTGGACCTCAGGAGACGATAGATGTTTTTTTTTTTTTTTTTCTTCAATAAGAGAAAAAAATATATATATATTTTAATAATAATCAAATGATTAATTTCAAAAAAGAATTTTAACTGCGAGTAGAGGGCCTTAAATCAATAGAAAAATCAAAAATATTTTTCCTGCTCAATAAATTAGTGGAGTGATACACTGCTGGGGCTTTATTCCCCATTAGTAAACAACTTTACACAACCGCTTCTCCTTACTATTCTTAAAAAGTTTTTCATTTTTAAAGGGTGGTTTTGATAGCATATGGCTGAATCCTGAAAATTTTTTTCTATCTATCGTTAAATTATAAATTTCCAGCCATATTAAACAAGATATTTTTTAATTTATAAAATTTTCTTGAAATTCTAAAAATTGATTTCTTGGTCAGTGATGGAGCCCTCAAGTTACATTCCTTCAGGATGTCCTCCCTTCTAAGTCTGACTAGAGGATAATTATAAGGAGTTCCCTATTTGGGTAAAATTCTTGTTCTTTCTTATTGATTAAATTTCTCCCTTCGCAGTCAAAATTGCCCGCCCCCCACCCTCTTATTTATTTTTTTTTTTCAACTAAAATATTTAGGATTTTTAAAATAATATATTTTTGCGAATAACCTTGAAGTCAGACATTACAAAATAAATAAACAGCTTACTTTATATTTTTTCGGAAAATATTTTCCTCATTTTAGTTATCGTTAAAAGTCAAGTTTCCTTTTAATTAAGTTTTAAAATATAATTAAACTTTTCAAATGTAATTTTTTCATTTTATTTCCTCGTTTATTTTCTTGAGGTGAGAGTACTAACACCTCAAATTCATTGATAAAGTTTATTTCCTAGTCTAACGGTTCCCCCTGAATATCTTATTTCTAGCTAACCAACTAATCCTATTTTTATTTCCACCCGGATATTTTTGGCAACCTAATGGAGAATGTCACAGATGAGGATGAATAGAAATGAAAAATCCATTTTTTTAAATATTAAAGTCTCAAGCCATTTTTAAATACTTATATTTTAAATTTTTAATTATCCTTTAAATGGAATATTTTAGTTCCTTTCTCCGATAACAAATAAACCATTGTTTGATAGGAAGGAAACTTTATTATAGAAGCGAAAGCCTGAGTTTGGTTCAAGTTTATTTAGCTAATGAGAAATGATTTGACCTCACATTGGCTGCTGTATTGTCGAATTTAGAGGCCATTGAAAATAACCTTTGTGTATACCTGAATAAGAGGGATGCTGGAATGGGAGCTTTTGGTCGGGCTACCTCAAAGCCCAAAGTGAACTTTTAAATTTCAAATGAGAAAACAGCTTAAAAATTCTGGAAACTCGAGGGGAGGAGAGAGCGTTACACCTGCTCTCTAGATATTGAAAAATATGGATATGGATATCATTAGAAAACAAAAAATTATAACAAATAATAATAAAAAAGCTAAAACAGATCTTTGATTTTTGGTTCGGATTCTTTCTGTCCTTGTCAATATGTGTAATAAAATTAGGCCAGTTTATCCATACATTTTGAGTCATATTAAATTTAAATATATAACACCCTCTCTCTTCGGATGTAAAAATTTATAAAATAATCAAAAATTAGACAACGATGTTGTAAAACCTTTTAATACTTACTCCTTAAACAGGACCAAAAGAGTAAAAGAAATTAAATAAAATTTTAATTACTCTGTGATGATGTAAGTTTATTATCTTTTACCTAATTTTTTTTTTTTAGAATAAATCTCTTTAACTCAACGGATTGTTATGAAATTTGGTCCAAGGCTGGAGACAAATGTCTTAATTATTGCCACTTTCAAAAGATTTGGATCAGCGGATGCAGAGAAAATCGTGGTTCTTAATAAAGTATGAGGAGTAAAGTAATATATCGCCCCATGCGGATCGATTCACTCGAAATTTGAATACCTTCTTAGACTCTCTTAAGACTATAAATTTGTAGTTTCATTTTTCTTCGATGAGTGGTTCCAGAGATATTAGCTAAAAAAATTTCATACATACATATAAACGTACTCATATTAAGATTTTTAAAATTTTTTATATCCTTAAAAATATTTTTAAAAACTAGAAAAGGGGGGAGGTTAAATTTTTCATCATAATATTTTTCCCACTCATATATACCATAATGGTGCATGAAAACAAAAGTAAGGAAAAAAAAATCACGAGATTTCCTATAATCCACCTTACCAGGAGAAGGGGGGGAGGGCTAAGACATCCATTTAGCTTAAGATTCTTAATTTTTTGTCTTTTCGGCATCTGAGGCCATTAGATATATGATAATCAATTATAATCCGTTCATATTAATTTTAATTATTTAGTAGAAATCTTAATTTGAAAGCATTTTTATTTTATTACAGCCAACTTAATCAATATTGTTAGAGTAGTTTAAGAGAAAATGATAAAATACCTAAAAACGTATAAGAAAAAAATCGGGGATAATCGTCGATTATCGTGATTTTTTTTTTTTTGCGATCGCAATACTTTCTCATTATATATTTCACATATAGGTAGGAGAAAGTAAAAAAACGCTAATTTAGATGTAACAAACGAGCAAAGGTTAAATAAAACTTAATATTATAAATATTTATAGGCTCTGACGGGCTAAAGCTGACATATTTGTTTTAATTAAACAAACGTTTGTTTTATAAAAAAAAATTTTATATATAGTATAGTCCTGTCCCTTGGTGCAGAGCTAAAGGTCAGTGGTTGGCTTCCTGTCCTGAGCGTCAATAATTTATTTAAATTTTATTGGCTACCAATTTATTTAAATAAATAAGGACGTAGTCTAAATGCCCTAAGATGATTTTACAAAAAATTTCCCAAAAGGTAGCTTTTTTCACTATTAAATTTTTTTAAAGTCTTTTCAGTTTATTCCATCCTTATTTATTTATATTATTAGGTAGTCAATATAACATAAATACTAATTAATTTAAATAAATAAGGACTAGTCTAAATGGCCTTCAATGCGGAAAAAATATAGTATAAATATGGCTAAATAACCGACTTAAAAATAAAAATAAAATTCCCTTTCATCAGTAGTCTTTCCTCTCTGATTTTTAACTTTATAAAAAAATGAAAATTTTCACATCATTCTATACATATTTAGTTGTTTATATCCGCTCTCGGAATTTCAGAGGAAGGGATGAAATATAAATTTTTCCTTCTTACTCTTTTGTACCAGGGAAGAGAGGAGAGAAGCGTCGTTATGGGTTTTTTTTTTTTTTAAGTCTTTTTCGGCATCTGAGGCCATTTAGACTCCGACCTTATTTATTT
>JAAAKE020132603.1:0-14223 GCA_010014785.2 Anisolabis maritima | reverse complement strand
AAATATCGCACAAATACTAAAATATATGACAATTATTTCAGGCCGATAATGTTAAATAGTATATTAAAACATTTAATAGATCTTATCTTATTCCTCTACATCTTCCCTCAGACACCCACAACCTCTTGATTCTATTTCAAAAAATAAGTAGAGTTAGAAAAATTAATAGAGTCCCTAAAAGGGTGGCAGTGACTATTTATAGAGGAAGAGGGAATTTTCACTAAGAGATGAAGTAGAAAAGAAGTAAAATCTGATTTGCGAGTTTAGTATAATATAGCCATTTTCAATTCAAACGAGAATATACAATACAATTTCTCATTGGATTATTGGATTTTATATATATATATATATATTTTTTCGAGTTAGTTCTCATCAATGACATCTATAATAAATAAGTTTTCGTTAATACTAATGCCGATAAATGTCATGTCGATAGTTTTGACATTTCGGCATGTTCGGTATGTTAGTTTTTCACCATTTTTATTCAGTTAATCATTGTTTTTATGTATCAAAAGATGGAACATTTGAAAGTGCATATTCCACATTCGCTACTTTTCATGTTTGATTTGAAAAAATCAGCTGTGAAATGCTTATAAAAGCTTATGGCGATCAGCCTCTATCGTATCCCGACTACAGATTTTGATATGAATGACAAAGAACGCTCAGACCAAAAAAGTTCGAAAGTATTATTAGATGAAAATCGTTACTGGGACTGACAAACAACAATTATTCAAAATGGACGAGAATTTGCACCGGGAGAGGCCTGCAAAAGCCAGCAAACGCTGAAAAGTGACGCTTGGCCTCATGCTGTTTGGACAATAAAACAAACACTGCTAGACCTATAATGGGAAATCCTCCCATATCCCGCGTACTCTCCAGACCTGGCCTCTTCAGATTACAACCTTTTCAGATCAATGCCACACGCATTAGCAGACACGAGCTTCCGTAATTTCGAAGCGCAAAAATGGATCAACGAATGGATTACCTCAAAAGGCCGTTCGTTTTTTCGGCACTGCTGCCCGAATGATAAAAAAAAACTATTACTAATAATGAAAAATATTTTGATTGATATTGATATATTTATTCGTTTTCTAGGTTAAATAAGGGCCTTTTTGAGCAAAAAAATTGATTAGAATTAACCGGAACACCTAATATATATTTTGATGTGCTTTGTGATAATATTTAACCTTCACATACCAATATATATATACTTATATACCAAATGAAAAATTGTATGCCACTTCGATATATATAAAAAATGATGACTTTATTAGCCGAAATTCCTGGAAGTATTGAACCATTAAATTAAAATCCTTAACTTGTCATATTCCACAGCCTCATTCAAGTTTCTTTTGTATTTAGGTGAAGTAGTTAAAGATTTATATGTAGTAAAAGTAAAAATGAGTGTCAGCTAGATTCTTCTATATTTAATTAATAAATCCTTGTCCTAGCTTTGAAATATTTTTTGAATAGTAACACAAAGAGAATTTTTCAAAAAAGAAGCTATATTTTGACTTAATTGTATTATAGCCATAACTTTTGTGATTTTTGATTGATAGATTACAAGACTCCCTCTACGTAAAAGTGGCTACGTGTCTCAAATGGATGCCCTAACCATTGGGGAAGCTTCTTGGCGGTTGGGTGCTGGGCGATCTAAACCCGAAGATACAATCGATTACCGAGTTGGAATCAAATTACTTTTAGTGGAAGGCGAAAAGGGAGAAGAAGGACAACCATGGATAGAGGTGCACCACAAACAGCCAACAATTCCAGAAGATATCAAAGAAAAACTTCAGTCAGCAATTGTTATTGAAAAAGAACCGCCTTTAAGTGATTCTATTCTTATAGAAATTATTTAAATATTAAATTTGTTATAATTTCAAAATAATGAATCTTTGGCTCTTTTTGAATGTTATCAAAAGAATACTTGATATAAAAAATCTTCTTTAAGCTAATTAAAGAATTTATTGGGTGTTATTCCCCGAATATTTTGGAGAAATAATTAGCTCTCCTTGTGGTTATTCAAAAATACAATATATATTAATTAGTGTGCAAACATGGATTGTTATATAATATTATATCATCCATGTAAACTCACCATAATAAATTTTGCCTATAACCTCTGAAGAGACCCGATTAAACCTCCTAAATATCCTAAGAACACCCATCAAATTTCTATTATAATAGAATTGTTAATAACAAAAATATAATAAATTTATTTTTGAAAATTTCAAATCTTAATAGATTTCAAAATTCATATTATATTAATTATACATTAAAATTTATGAAACACTTTATTTATTAATGATAAATTGTTTCATAAAATTTAATTCATGTTTTTTTAAAAGGAATTTTATATTTTAAATATCCCAAGTATTAAATTATAAACATTTCATTAAGGCCAAATTTTTTATTTTAAAATTATATATTAATATAAATATTTAAATTTTTGAGTGATATAACAATTATTTTGTTTATTTAATCATTACACAAAATTAAACATTTGGGAAAAATATTTATATTTTTTTTATATTAAATATTATATATAGAAATATTCACTAATAGTGAATCAAAATAAATGCTATTTTTTTATAATATATAATGTAATAATAAATAATACAAAAATAATTATTAACTTTTTTTTTAAATTCTTACTTGAATAATACATTTATAATTAGAAAAAGTATATAAAGAGGGGATTTATTTCCTATAATAACGTCTATTGTTGTATCTTGTTGCTGCATTTTCGCTATGGAAGTCCTTTAACTGTGTTAATGATTCAGGAATGTACTGAAAAAGAAAATTATTTATGAATAAGAGTATAAGTTGTTTGTGGAAGGGAAACTAAATAAGTGCAGAGAAAACACATCTATGAGAATATGGAATAACCAAAATATAATAAATTAGGAATATATAACCTAAAGAAATGAATTTTTTGTAAACTACTCTCATATTAGATTTATTTCCTAATCATCTTAGTGAGAAGAAAATTAATTCAAATAGTGTAAAGTGAGTGGTTTTAATCTAGACCTGAAGTGTTAAAAACATAATGTTATTTAAAATAAGAATTTATTTCAAATGACTATTACTAGTTCTATTAAACCAACAACCAACAATTTTAAAAATAATATTCATTATTTAATAGCAAATGTATATTTGAAATAATTTTATAGGAATATACTAATAGTTATCTTTCAATAGAGATTCACTTGTCTTGAGTATAGGTTCCATCTATGATAGAGAGGGGCTTCTAAGCAGGTTCTCTTCTCTTGATGCGATTCAAAGGCGTGGAGTGAGACTGATCGGAGACAATTCTCTAACTGCATCCTTGCAGACACTCGACCACAGAGGTGTCTCTGCATTAACAGGTATTACCATGGTTCTGCTGATTCATGCTCCATCATTCCTGCGAGATTTATCCGCAATACAAGGGAATCATCGTCCCAACACCCCCATGTCGCTACGTGACTAGTAGAACTAGTCAATTCCAGTCTTCCTTTATCCCCATAACCTCCCTGCTACTATCTTCCCAAAAAATCTATGATCTCCAATCTCCAAATCCAACTTCAACAAGTACCTTTTAGTCTCTCTCCTCCTTGTTCTTCTTGGTTGTATGTTGTATATGACCACTGGTCATTATAGGTCCGTTGGACCTTATGTTTCCATAAAAAAAAAAAAAAACATTCCAACTTTTGGATTCCTTTCATATAGTACGATTTGTTAAAGGGCCCAAAATATCCATTTTTTTCACTTTCGACATTCTCATTTGAAGCCTATTGGACTCAGGTGTGTAGTAATGGACCCATATTTCTACCATTGTTACGAATCAGCGCAAAAACTCATTTGGATTACGATGAAACAGCTTCAAGTCACGCTCTAAATCATCGATACGTTGCTGCTTTGGTCCCGGAACTTTTCACTCCATGTTGTATAAGAATATATTTTATAATAATTTAAAATTTTTTTCACCTATTTATTAATGCAAGTTAAGAGAAACTTCTTTTTTTGACCATTAACCCAATTTAAAAAAAAAATCTTATTTAGAATTAAAAAAGAAAAAAAATAGTTGAAATTTACCTGTTTAGCTTGCTCGAGAATCCGAATTAACTCCTCAGCGTGAGTTGCATCTCGTCGAGTCATTAATGTCACCGATCGTCCTGAACGTCCGGCTCTGCCTGTTCGACCAATTCGGTGCACATATTCTTCGATGTTTTTTGGGAAATCATAATTGAACACCACTCTAAAAATTTATAATAAGTATATTTTTATCATGCAAAATGCAAATTTAGTTTATAAAAAATAAGAAACTATTATTTTTTGAGAGAAATAATTAAAGGAATTATTAGTTGTTTTTTTCTTAATTATATCTGGTATTTAAAAATTAATGGAATATTGTATGATTTAGAATGAGCAAACAAAAACAATGAATGATCAAAACAAAACCAAAGTGTAACTAACAAACAGAGATTTATTAATTTTTTAAATGTACTGTTATTTCAAAAAATAAAAACTTACTCAATATGAAAATCCAAGCCTCTTGATACAAGATCAGTGGCCAAAAGAAGATTGCAAACTCCATTTTTGAAATCACTGACTGTGGCTTCCCTATCACTTTGATCATGTCCTCCATGAAGAGCAAGAGCTGGAATTCCTTTTAGTGCCAAATCACTAGAGAGGGCATCGACAATTGACTTCTTGCCAAAGAAGATGATACACCTCTCATCTGGATTCAAATCTTCAATAAATTTAAAAAACTAAAAAAAAAAAATAAAATAATGAAGTGTATCTAATGTGACAAACGGCATATCACACAAGTTTCTCCTAACACCTTAGGCAAGAGAAAATAATGGGATGTGTGGTGACACCAAATTTTTTTTTCTTTATGATAGTAAATCAGTAATCAACATAGGATTTAAAAAATATTTATATTTTGTTACGAGTTGCCTTATCTTTTCTATGGAATACTTCAAATCTAAAATTAAAGCCTCCTCACTATTTTTGGGTGGAAAATGATTAATACAACTTAAATATTATCTAATTTATTATATGTTTAGTCAATTTAATGAAAATCGTAAGAGTAGTTTAAAAAGAAAAAAATAAAAAATCTAAAGGAGTAATGTGGAGAAGATAAAAATTAGTAAATTTCAAATATTTGTAAAATAATTGATTGAAATGAAATTGTTATAGTCGATTTTGAAAAAATCGAAAAAAAAAAAAAAAAAAACAAAAAAAAAAAGAATATCAATAAGTACTACTAGTATTGGTAGATTATTTAAAATTCGTATCGCATGCATCGGGATACCTAGCTTAAATATTAAATTTGAGCCTTGAATGTTTTTTTCTTTAGTTTATTCACACACGGACATGCCATTTTTTTATATTAGAGGATCTAGAGATCTATATTTATGATGAAATCTAGACATCGAATTTTTTTTGCGATCGCAATACTTTTGGTATACTATTGTATTATAGCTAAGAGAAAATAATACATGGTAAAATATAAGGTTAGAAAAAAATATGCGAAGAGAGAGTCAGTGGTAACCAAGAATCGCAATGAAAAGGAAAATGAATTCATTTTTCATTTCTTTTTTCTAATAAATTTCAACTAAATTTTGTACATTTGTTTTAATCAAACTTACATTTAACTTAATTTTTGAGAGTGGAGAGAGTTAAATGAACGTAAAAAATTGAGATCGTGTTAAGAAAAAAGAATTGGGCTGGTTTTTGGTCATTTCTATTCGCATATCTAAGACAATTCTAACTTGTATCACAAATTTTATTTTTTATTATTATTGACGCTTTTAAGAAGCTCAACACTGCCGAAACAGCCACGATCCATTTAGCTCTTTGTGATGGTTGTTAAATCTCTAATTCTCCTACCCATCCTTATCAAGATATTTCTTAATAAAATCTTCCTTCTCGTTCTAAGTTTCCTTCTTGAACCTTCTAGACTTTCTATACAGGAGAAACCATATTCTTAAAGTTGGCAATCAGAACTTTATAGGATACCACTTTCATCTCATACCTAGTTTTGTATGCACCTACCATTGGAGGTCACTCCTTTATTAGTATTTGGATGCGTGCTGGATTTCAGTGGAACAGTATAGGACTCATTTTTTTCTAAACACCTAAGACGTACCATATCAGAAATATGTCGAGTTCAATCTCGTCTAGATTCTAAAGCATCTACTTCTATAAATGGGTTTGATATAAAATAATGATTTTTTTACTTACGAATTGTTCTTTTCTATCAGGATGAATTACAATAATTTCTTGCCTAACAGTTTCAACAGTTTGTAAATTGAGGCTTCCTACATTGATCTGTATAGGGTCTTTGGTGTGTTGTTTTGCCAACCATTGAAGATAATTAGGCCATGTAGCTCTAAAATAAAAAATATTTAGATTTTTATAGTTATTTTTAATCAATTAAAATCATTATTTTCTTACGTGGTCAAAACAACTTGTCGGTCCGGACGAATGTCCGCAATAATTAAGCGTATTTGCGGAGCAAAGCCGAGATCAAGCATTCGATCAGCTTCATCCAACACTAAATAAGTTACAGAATCTAGAGAAAGTTGCCCGTTTTTAGTGAAATCGATAAGTCTTCCTGGTGTGGCAACTATGATATCCACGTATTCCTTGGAAAATCTTGCTAATTGCCGACGACGATCATCTCCTCCATATATACATATGCTATAGAAATAAATTAAAAATTGTTACTTGGAAGTTTAGATAACTCGTTGAACTTTCGAAGAAATTATACAAGCTGTTTTTGAATTACTCTCATATCATTTTATTTGTAAACATTTCGACCGAAAACCAAACTCTCGTTTGAATGAGGGCCTGCAGGTAGCTTCTCTAAAAAATTTTATACACAGAGATAAACATGGGTCCTCCGTCTAATCCTTTATACTGAAGAGGGCCTGGAATTATGTCGGCCGACATATTTACAAATTAAATGATATAAAGGTAATTGAAAAACGATTGGTAATATTTTTCGAAACTTCCTTTATTAAAATTTTTTATTAGTTTATCAATGTACAGAAATATATTAGTTTATATAATAAAACATAACAATGGTTGATAAAGATAATAGGTTCCAAGAAAAAGTTCGTTAAGCGATCAGGAGCCAGAGAGCCACAATATTGTCAAATGACAAATTAGAGATAGAAGAGAGGTTCATAATTAACTGCACTCAAACATATAAATCTTTAAAATTGATCATATCAATATATATTGTTTATTAAAAACAATTTTCAACTTATAAAACAATTATCTGTCTGGTAAATTCACTTCTAGAGGAGGAATTTCTCTGGCTATAATAATAATGAAAAAATCCTTTAGAAGTGAATTAATAAATTGAAAGTTATAAGTAATAAAATAAATATTGATGAGTAGTTTTTTCTAGCGTTCTATGTAATTATGAATTAAAATGTGTATATCAAATAAATAATTATTTATTTTGAAATTAATTAAAAGAGAAATTACCATTTTTTTGCAGAACCAACTTTGTTGACTTCATCAACAATTTGAAGTGCAAGTTCTCGAGTTGGAGCAAGAACTAAAACTCTGGGTCCAGTAGGTGGAGGATTCTGTGGCTGAGCATCAATATGTTGCAAAGCGGGTAAAAGAAACGCTAGAGTCTTTCCTAGAAAAACAAAATATATTAATATTAATTTTCACATCATGTAAATATTAATTAATTAGCGGTCGGGTAAATAATCGGGGATCCCGGTAGGTGGGCCTATACGGTCCAAATGAAATAAAAAAAAAATCGATTTTCTGAATTTTTGTCATAGGTAAATTATTCTATACATTTGATTAATATATACTGTAAAGATAAATTAACTGAATTTAAGAATTAAAGCTTACCAGTGCCGGTTTGAGCCACTCCTATCATGTCATGTCCACTAAGAAGAATTGGCCAAGACTGGGCTTGAATGGGAGTTGGACCCTTGAAACGTGAATTCAACATTTCATATATCGGAGACCCTTTTGGGAAAGCATGATCAAAACGGGTTATAGGCTTTGGTACTGCTTTGGCTAAATCTTTTGGTTCCATATTTTGAGTAAATGGCATTGAAACGGATATTTTATTCATCGATAATCTAAAAAAAAAATTTATAAATAGCTTACCTTTAAGATCTTTAAAGCTTTTTAGCAAAATAGGTATATTAATTTTGCAAAATCATCTTTATTTTGCCAGTCGTTGATTTTAAAAAAATTTAAAAAAAAAAAAAGATTTATAAATAAATATAATTTTGAATACCTTATTTCTTCAATCTGTTTGTGATTAAAATTTTGAACTTCTGGATGCTCTTGATAAATATTTTTTATGATTAAAGGCACTTTAGACCATTTTTCATTATCATCTTTTTCCTAAAAAAAATTATATAATTTTATTTATCTATTTTATATAAAGTAAAATATTTGTTTTATTTAGATTTTTAAATTTATTTCTTCTTTTTCTAAATTAAAATTTCGAAATATTGATTATTTTGCAAAATATAGATTAGTATTAACATCAAAGGGATTAGATAAAATCTCATATTCACATGCTTATTTTACAAGAAATTATATTCTAGGAAATATGATAAATTCATAAAAATAAGAATATTTTTATTATTCACGTTTATACACTTTCTTATGCATTTAAAAAAAAATTGCTGTAGAACAACTCTTCAACTTATGATTCAAGGAGTAGAGGGTAATGTTTGAGTAGTTTAATGTTAAAAAAAAGAGGCAACCAAAGGATTGAATAAAAAAAGCCCAAATCATTTGTCCAAGTTTTGTATTGATTGTACTCATCATCAAGAAAAATAGATATTAGAATAGCAGGACTAATGATATAATTAGCACTAATAAAGTTTGACTTAAAATAATGAGATTTTCTGAAAAAAGGAGATGAGCGATTCTAAGATTTAAATAATTGTTTCTGGATGGATTGCAGCCAGGGAATAAAGGCGAGAGAAAAAAGAAAAACTTTTGGTTTCTTTTTGCTTATAACAGGTTATTTCGGACGCGATTCAACCTTCATATCGATCTCACCAACTCGCAAAGACTATTATTTTGGACCAAGCATGTAAATACCATGGTAAATATTACCTAAGGGATCTTTAGAGAGACGAGCAAGAGATAAACAAAGCTTCTAATTAACCGTGTTCTGATGAAGCTCGGAATACGCGACTGAAACTTTAACACGTGTTTGAAACATTAAAGGATTGAAAAGGAAACCAAGCGTTTATTTTCTATTTCCTCTCTTCTTTATTCCACCCTGACTACACCTTAAAAGCCAACGGTGGCGATTCGATGAAAATGTATTTAAATCAATGGATACTAATTGATATAAATAAATATGCCCGGATTACACACATATATATATATATATATATATATATATATATACCCTTTAAAATCTATATGACCTCAGATGCCGAAAAGACTTAAATAAGAAATATCCTTTTATTAGATATAAACAAAGGAGCAATTTGTTCATAAAAAGGGTAATTTTCCTCTTTCTTTATTTATTTAAAGCACAAGTTAGATTTTATTGATTATATAAATTAAAAAACGAAATAATAATTTTGGATTATATTTATCAAATATAAATTTTTTTTTATCTAATAGAACATGTTTGATTATTTAAAATAAAGGCATCTTTTATGAGCTAAGAAAATTGTAACATTCTAGATTTATCCAAATAATGGAAAAATATTCTTAATACCTGGGTGTCTCGAATTGAGTTCCAATCAATTGGAGGTGGTGGTGTATATGTTAAATTTGGATCATATTCAAATTCAGAACGAAACTCTTTTTTAATAACTTGCAAAAGTCTTTTATCTGCATAATTTATTTGATCTTGCGTTCCTTCTATATGTACAACTGCAATATCCCGGTCAAGCATATAAGTTAACATTGCACCGGTTTGTTGATTTAAATATTTCAAATGTTGAGAAATATATCTCATCACTAATGAAGGAATAATGCGTTCTGAAAAAAATCATTTAATTAGTATAATTAATAAAAAGAGTAAAAATGTTTAAGAGCGAGTACTAAGACATTATTAATATATGTATTATATATACATATATATATATATTTGTTTTTTTAATTTAAAATTAAGTAATATACCTTTCTTTGTGGATGACATTATTAAAAAATGTTTTAGATGTAATAAATATTAAATTAACAAATATGAAAAAAATAACTTAATATAGTTAAAATAAATACTTAAATATTTGTACTATTGAAGATTTGTTCACAAATGGAAAAAAGAAACCAACAGAATCAAAATGATTCCAACATAATTTTTTTTTACCAAAAGGAGACTAGAGCTCGCTGCGATCGACTAAAGATGGCGTCTTGTCTGGCGGTACATTCATTCATAAACCAGAAATTGAACCAACCCTTGAACTATCAGATACATAAAGAGTGAATTTTTTTTTAAGTTTGAAGGTTGTTTCAATAACTATTTAAAACTTATATAGCAAAGAAAAAAAAGGTAAATTAGAGAAATTGGTAATTATACAGGTGTATAATATAAAAAGTTGGCAACATTAGGATATAATTTCTTTAAAGTAGTTAGTCCAGCATGGTGAAGTTAGCGGCCGATTTCTAAATGACAACGTCGCATTGCCAGCTATGTTTAAAAAGAGACGGAACTTAATTTACATTAAATAACTAATATCTCCCTTATTATTTGGTTAATTAAAGCGAAATTAGGAATAAAGATTATGAGATGGGAAATGTAATTATGTATATAAAAATATTGAATTAATAAGTGAAATAAATAAAAAATAGAATGTCTCAACACGAGCAGAAATTTTAATTAATTAATAACACCTAAAGTAGATTATGTGTCCTTATAAAAATTTGCAGGAATATTCCGTATTAAATTCTAAAACCATCGATATGTGTTTTACCGGGATATCTCCCCAGGAAGTGAAAAAAAATAAAAACCACCCTTACATTAAGAAATTTATATCTACTATACTAAGCAATGTACACTAACGAAACTTTGCAGGTTTATTTTTCATTGAATGCTGAATCTAATCATATATCGTTTATCGTGGTAGTCTCCGTTAGAAAGCAACATTTTCTAGGATTAATATAAAGTGCATGTTTTCCTAAAAATAATGGATCAAATATAATAGATTCCACAAGTCTAAGTCTTCAAGTTCAACATTGGATCTGACTATAATAGAATCCTCAAGCAACGAGGAGACGAGGAACGTAAAAAAGGACTCTCTCTCAATGAAGCACTCTTCGCAATGAATAGGCTACACTCTGGTGCTGAGAGAGTCCCTCGTCAAACTAGGACATCCTCCCTAGAATAAGATTTGTTGGAATAAAGGAACGAATATTATATATATAGAAGTAGTCAACTAGCAAAGAAATTAATATAGGAGGTGGTGTTAGAGTTAAGAAATAAAGTAAGTAAATAAAGTAACGGGGTGCCGATAGATGGCTAGAGGTCGGCTGGGTTTGAGGTATGTGTCTCTGTGCACGAAAGCACCTCAGGTAAATAAACGGGGATCTATAAAAACAAAAATAGTCAATAAAAACAGGAAAAAAAAGAAGATAGATTTAAAGAATAAAGAGATAGCATAAAAAAAAATTCAATTAGAAGAATATTTTCGGAAAAAACATGCTTTTTCTTATTTTTTTATTTAATCTAATTATTTAATCTCATCTATAATAATATACTATATTATTTAATCTGATCTAATATACATCCAAAATAATATCAAATTATCCTATTTCTGACCGGAATTGGACCTATTTCTAAATAATCTCGGGGGCCGCAATTATCTGGAATCCGATGTCGGGCCGTATTTTGCCCACCTCTGTCCTAGGGCATTTTAATTTAAGATATTTTTCTTTGTTTGCTTTTCCCGGCTAAAATTTTCGATATAATCGAACGATCGATTTCAATTATTTTAATAATCAATTATTTTTAACAAAATAATATGTCAATAATCCAATAATCGATTATTTTGAATTATCTGTAAGCCGTAACCTGCTTCATTGTGCCTTCAAGCTACTTTGCCTTAGAGCCAGAAGGGGGCGAACCGTCATTAAAAATATTCAATCTTTTTGTTTTTTTATCCACCCTAACATATAAATATATTTATAATAAATACCACAAAAAGGGCTAAAATAAAAAAAAAATGCTAAAGGCTGTAAATTAACTTTATCTTCCTATATATGTCAAGTATTAACATGAATCTTAGATCTTAGGAAAGTCAGGAGATACATTCACGAGAAATTAAATAATTTAAATTATGCCAGAAATGTCTTTTCTGAGAACCTGATTATGGTCAAATCGCATATCAAAACAAACTTTTTTTTAGGTACTTAGTAGCTTTATTTCAAAAGTAAGGAATCATTAATTAATGGTAAAATTTGACCTAAATTAAATGTAATTTGATTTATAAGCTAAAGAGCCTTCTGAGCACCAGACTATACTCTACCCCTTCTTTTCATATGGTGCTGCCATCTAGAGGAAGTTTGATGGAACTAATTTTTGAATAAAAAATGGAATTTTATTTATAAAGAAAAGGTGAATATACACTTGAACGATATATATATATAATAATATAATATGATATTATTATTCATTATTTATTGAAATTAATTGGTGATTAAGTAAATTTTATTTTTATGGTGGGTAGTAATCTTTTACCTCACCATTTCCATTTTCCTTTTTGAATCCTAAAAAGCAACCTTAGCGAATACGGGACGCGAAAAAAATTTTTTTACCTGATGCCCCCCCCCCCCCCCTAACTCCTTTCTTTATTTTTTGATCAAATCCTTTTTTTTTTGCACCATCATCACTTAATTTTTTTTAAGTGCTTATATTTGTATGAAATAATATATCTTTTTGGTTGAGAAGAAATAAATATACATCCTCTCAAACTAAATGTGGAAGCAAATAAAATATATACCATTTCAGATAATCTAGGTTTTCTACAAGTCCAAGCATTTCCTTTCCTAACTTTAGTTGAGTGACGTTTGAAACGACCTCCTACTTTGGACCGTCAATCAGTCTTATTACTGACAACTTTACTCTCCTACTTCAATTTATCTCCACCTATTTCAACTCTCCTTTTCTATCTTCAATTATTGTGAACACTTTGTTCGCAATACCCTTCAAATGCCAATAAATTACATCTCGACATACTATATTTCCGGTTGAACAGTTTATTTCTCTCCTTTCTAAGCTCGATACAAGTCGAACCCTTCTGGATTGCCCAATTCGGATCATAAGGGATAATCTATCTCTTAAAGAAATATAACATCTTGCCTTTTGCTTCTTTAAATTACAAATTAATGACATGCTTGTTGTTATAACGCCATATATATGTAGAGAGAGAGACAAATTTCGGAAATTTAGGAACGATATAACATTTTTAAGGTCAAATGAAATACGAAATCAAATAAATTAAAATTTCCAACCAGACTTCCATGTAGTACATGGCATGTACCCACAGAAACTGCAAAGTTTGCACTTTTTAAGTCTACACGTGTAGCCCTTGTTTATAGTTATATTCAATTCTTCTGGGAAATCTAAATTCTGTTGAGCAAAATATTAGAAACATTATAAAAGAACATCCCCGCACTCTTGTTATTGTCTAGACAGGTCGTACTGTTTATTTGTACTATTTTTATATTAATCAAAATTATCATCGAAATTAAACTCAAATATGCCACACCTTTTTTTTAAATTTTAAGTCTTTTTCGGCATCTGAGGCCATTTAGATTCTCCGTTCTTATTTATTTATATTAAATAGTAGCAAGAAAAATGACCTTTGGTACGTTAGGCCAGACCTCTACCTCTGCACCAAAGGAGAGGGCTTTGCATACACTTAATTATCTTGTATTTTCATCAAACTCTAACTATCCATCCTGAAAGACGAAAAGCCGCCAAATCGGCAAAAAACTATGCAGCAACCCTCCTCCCCCCCTAGGTAACCCGCGACACTGTTGTTCTCCAAAACATGTGATGGTTTATTAAATTTGTTGCAAAATTTTATTAAAAAACAAACAATTTAAAATATATTTTAATTGATATAAATATTTATAATTCCTACCTATCAAATATCCCAATGTTTCTCTTTTTCAGAGAGGCTCCTGTCCCTTAGAGCAGTGCTCCGCAACCGGTGTGCCACGGCACACTGGTGTGCCGTGGGCTGAATACAGGTGTGCCGCAGTCAAATACAT
>JAAAKE020132592.1:0-14224 GCA_010014785.2 Anisolabis maritima | reverse complement strand
TAGACATTTTATTTATAAGAAAGTTATTGTATCATTTTTTTAAATACCTTTCTCTTTGTTATATATATACATCTTGATTATGATTATCTTCATAATTTTCTTTGTTTCTTTTTTAATATTGTTTTTGATACTTTATTTTACTATATATGGATTGTATTCTGTTTTTTAATGAATTAATCTTCAATGTAAGGTATAATTGGGTAGTCAATCATTAATAAAAAAAAAGAATAAAATAAAAATTTAAAAATAAAATAAAAATAATAAACGCTTTTATTTAAAATTCATTAAAAAGAGAAAAATAACTTTTTGCATAAAATTATTGAATATTTATGACAAAAAAGTGTGTAGTCTCATTGAAATTTAAAATATCAATAATAGGGTGGCCACGCTTTTATTTTTTGTCATAAATATATAATTTTTTTTATACAAAAAGTTCTTTTTTCTCTTTTTAATGCATTTTAAATAAAAGCGTTTATTATTTTTATTTTATTTTTTTGTCTTTACGAAAGAGAGAAGGCCACGTTCATGACTTTTCCTTGGCTACACCTCTTTTAAAACGAAAACGCTCCAACTATTTATTTATTTTTTATAAATTAAATATCTTTTAAAGTTGTATAGAAGTTTTTGAAATTTTTCCAAATGAAAAAGTTTAAACCAACACTTCGAACAAAGGCCCTGTCTTCAAGCAAAGATTTGATTCCGACCCTGTGAGATTAAATATATTTAAAAAAATTGGCTACTAATTAATTAAAATAAATATTGACGGATGAAATCATAGAAAAGAAAATTTTATGATCGTACAATCATACAAACTCCATTAGAAAATGTTTTATAATTTCATTGATATGTGGCTAGTCATCATTTATTGATTTAAAAAAAGCCCAAATATTTTCTTTTATTTAAATGAATTATTTTTTCTAATTTAAAAGGCGAGACAATTCCTTGCTTTTGCGGATTAACTTAAACCTTGAGATAGAAATAAATCAGATTAATTTAGAAAATTTTATTAAAAATAAAGAACAATGTGGGCATCGCGTGATTTTATTAATTTATAATGAAGCAAATAAAAATATTTTTAAAATAATTATAATTTATGATCCCCAAGTTGTTCATGGAATTTGCTTTTAATATGTATTTCGTGTAGCTACGTTCTTCTTAAATTTAATTGTAGACTTTCTACTCTTTTGAAAAAAAAAAAAAAAAAAGGAAATGTCAATAATTTCTCAAGAAATGAAAAAAACTTTTTAAATATAAGTGGGCTCGTAAATTTTAAACTAAATTGAATAATCAAGTACTTTTAGGGCAATGAATCGAAAAATCCATTAATTGGTAGAGTTGGTTGCCTACCTTCCAGCACCAAACCCATTGTATTTTTTTTTATCTTTCTCGGCATTTGAGGCCATTTAAACTCCGTCCTTATCTATTTATATTAATTGATTGCTAATATAATAGAAATACTCTAATAATTATTTCTCTTTTCATGACATTCTATCAATATTTAATTACAATTATTGAAGTGCCGTTCTCATGACCTACTCAAAAAATTTTTTAATAATTTTGATCTTCGATTTGTAAACAAATTGTTTCTTAGAAAAGGAAATAGAAACAATGTTTTTTTTTTTTTAAGATGGAGATTAAATTTGAGGTGGATTTGAACCTTTCAAAGATTTTCTTTCTTTTCTTAGAAATTTCCATTGAAATCTATTCCTTTAAACCCTATACACTTACTCTTTATAAAAGGAAAAATTTATTTTATTTTTATCGAATATATTTACTAATATTTTGTGAACTTTTCAAGTGGAGCGGATATTATTATTGAATTTCGAGAGAGAGAGAAAACCTTTTTTTATCTTCTATGAGATTGAGATATTCTTCTAGGAAAGTAAGTATATTCTAGCAGTTCTAGTAAATTCAGTAAATAATACCATGGATTATATCAATTCACTCCTTTGTGCTTAATGGATATTAGAGAGCACAAATGATTAATGGATTTTTGATTCATTCTTCTAGAGCAGCCAGCTCTGGAGCAATTAATCAAAAAATTTATTAGTGAATTGGTAATGCCTCTTATTCTCATACCAAAATTGTCCCAAAGATCTAAGAGAGAGTGAAGACAACGTTTATGACACTTTTCCTGTTTCTCTGGGAGTAGCCGCAGTATACCCCCTTTTCAAAAATAGCTTTTTAACCTCTTGGATTACTTAAATTAGAAGGGACCGTAAATAAAAAGAAAATTCAAGTTTGAAATTTAAAATCCAAATACTATATAGAAGTATTAAATTTATATTTTTTTATAAGGATTTTTTTCAATGTTTTTAAAGAGAAAATTATTTGATAAAATTAAACTTAAATTCAATTAACTCAATGATTAAAAATAAATAAAAATAAGTTCCACTGATTTTAAAGGAATAAAATTTCATATAAAAATACGGCCATATATATTTTATCCTGGCCAATTCCGCCCACTGGCTCTTCTTGAAATAATAAAGTTTTTATTTTTATTGTAGACACAAACCAGCCCTAATGAATAGGCTTCTCGTCGGAGAAAACTTTTCCCTAAAGGGTAAAAGTGCAAATGATGGCATACATTTTTTTTTATTTTTTTCCTCTGGCTAACCGTCAGTAGAATATATATTTACAAAATTTATAATATAAAATAATATAATTTTAGCAAATTTAATGGTGTATTAAAATAAAAATATTATCTTCACGATGAGATAGATGGCTGTCCGTAGATCAGAAATTTGTGAAAAGAAAGGATATCATGCCAATAGGGTAACTTCTATCGAAATAAAACTTCCAAAATGTGAAACGATTCGGCTTTAATTAAATAATGCCACTAGAGCTGAAATGAATAACAAGGATTAAAAATACTTTACAAAATAAATATCTTATAACTTAAAGTGTCCTGTGCAGAGAGCTCCCAATTATTAGACGGATTGCATAGGATTTAGCAATTGTTATATGTTTGTAAAATACTGTTTGACAGATTTCATAGCCAGCATAAATAATATTTTTTAAATATCAAAATAAGAGCTGGCAAAATACGGAAAATAATTTTTTTTAAATTTCCAAATAACATGTTTCTCTAAATATATGTTTACTTATGGGTCATCTGAATGATTTCGGCTTTTATATCTGTATTACGATCTCATCGTGTTCATTGATACCTAATATTTATTTTATTTGTTTGTAATTAATAAAAAATTTTTATATAAACGTTAAGGAACATAATTAGAACTATATACCACACTCTATATGTTATATATATATATATATATATATATTTTTTTTTTTTTTCTTCACGATGAGATGGGTGGCTGTGCACATATATGAGATAAAATCATCATCAGTCATTAGAGAGTATATGCAGATTCAATGTATAAGACATTAATATCGCAGATAGAGTTATTGTATATTACAATACACAAAAAGCTTTATCTAATTAAAGCCGAAACGTTTCATATCTTGGGAGTTTTATTTCTGTAGAGGCTACCATTCTGGCTGACTTCCTCCCATTTCACATATCTCTATATATATATTTGTTAAATTAGGCCAGGAGGGAATAGCATCTTTATTGAAACTCCCAGATTTCACGACGTTTCGCTCTAAATTCGTTGGACCATCTTCGGGTGACAAGATAATAATAATAATAATAATAATAATAATAAGTATTCATAGTAGCCCTAATTGAACCTGCTATGATCACGTCGTCCTCTGATAACGCCATCGAAAGTTCATATTCCGTAGAATAAAGTGAAAATAGATACTTACTCTACAACCCTCTCGAGTATGCAAGTTTAATGGGTTTTTTTTTTAGGCGATGTTTTCTTTTCATTAGTTAAATTTAGAAAAAAGTCAGAGGTTAAATTTCAAAGAAATTTCTCTCTATGATGACGTTTATATATCTTATATGCAATAATTTTTTTTTTAGAAAAAGTCCGCTCAGACTCAACGGATTGTTATGAAAAGACAAATTAGACAAAGTCTTAATTATTAACACCTAGTTTTAAAAGATTTGTCCCAGTGGATGCTGAGAAATATATTAGATGACCTTAATTACTGTCCCCTGTAATCGCATTTTCTTCAAATTTTAATATTTTCTAAAGGACTTCTAGATGTATAAAATTGTTAAGTTCCATCCTTTTCCGATGAGTGGTTCCAGGGATATATGTAAAAATAATACAAATATACACATATCCAGATTGATATTTTTTACATTTTTGGATTCCTTTTGACTTGAACCGCAAAGATCTTTCAAAAAATTGAGGGATTAAATTTTTCATGTTCATATACTTTCCTCTCACTATTATATATAATAGAGCGGGAAAGTAAAATTTAAAATAAATTTTTTATTTAATTTAAATAAATAGCTTATTTCATTGAGGCACATCCTCAATCAAATTTCCTTTATACATACTCCTAGTGGTTGAGAGACACCTTTGTGATTCCCCCCCCCTCCCACCCAAAAGAAAAATAATAATAATAATAAATTTTAAATCCCTTTCTTTAGTATACCTACCGACAGGCTTGATGCCCCAAAAAAGATAAATAAAATAATTATTTTAATGTATTTTTATTATTGTACAGGTTAAAATTTATATAATAATAAGTTAATATCATTCTTTTCCGGTGAATTTAGAATAACAATGTAACTATAAAATAAATGTATTATGTATGTTTTGTAAAATCGATAAATTTCAAATAATTTAGACCAGGCGAACTATAAAAAATATTTTACTTTAAATGTTATCTATTGTATAAAAATTATTACATTACATTCTTTGGAATGGCGCCTCCTATAATATATATAACCTTTGTGCTGCCCTTGCCACCCCCACGCGATGCCCTTGCTTACTGCCTTTTTATATTGAAAGGCACCGATATTATTATTAAATAATTAAATTTCAAAAGAGAAACATTTTTTTTTTTGTTCTTTTGAGAAAGTAATTATTTTCTTTACAAAATATAAAAAAAAAAGGGCCCAATGAATTCATAGGGTAAGCAATTTCGTAGAAAGGACAACACACGGCCATTTTAGGGCTTATTTTATATTATATAAAAAAATGAACATTCAGAGAAACTTGCCTTAACTAACTTCAACTCATTTTAACAAACTCAATTATGAAAGAAACACTTTTTACAAATGAATTTTCTTTTTTTTTTTTTACTTTTTTGTCACAAGAAATATGTGAGTTTTTATATAAATAGGGTAACCTTTTCTTTTATTATTATTTTTTAAAATCACATAATTTATATTGATTTGACAAAAGAATAATCTATTAAATGGTTATTATTATAATTTTATGTTACATTTTTCGTTTTTTTAAATATTATCTATTATTAAATAAATAAATATTAATAATTTTTCGAAAAATATATATTTAAATCAGATATAATAGATAAGTAGATAAGGTGCAGGCAGCCAAGGACGAAATAAAAATTTTTTTATTTATAGTTATCGTCGACATTTTGCGCTCCCTTCTGTTGTTATTTACTTATTAATTAGTAGTTTACATGCCATATGTATTAACAATTTGATCCATTATCCATTCTGAAGAAGAGCGACATTTCGATGTCGACGATAAGTGGAAATAAAAAATTGTTTTTATTTCATCCTTGGCTGCCTCATCTATTCATTTCAACAGTCATAAAAAATATTTTATTATTTTATAAATTTCTTTCTTTAGAAAGGTTTATAATAATCTGATCTCTCCGGCCTTATTACGTATATTTTTCTTTGGGATTGGAAATAAAATTTTAAAATGAAAGGTGCTTTCTTTGGGGTAGTTTTTAGATTAAAAATATATACGGCTAAATATAAAATCCATCCAAATCATTCTTTAAGAAAAAGGCTATACAAATTATTCCAACAAATAAAATTGTAATTTAAATTTTAGATTAAATATAATGTTCTACTACTGAGCTCCTCAAAGGAGACTTTAGCTTCCGCATAAGTCAATTATTTACTATTATTTATTGATCAAGGGAATTGGTTCACTGAGGTTTGTTGTGTATTTGAATATTATTGGAAAACTATTTTTTTTTTTTTTTTTTAATTATGGTTTATGACCATTATCCTTTTGAAAACATGTAGGAGAAAATAACAGGGCCCGTTGGTTTTTGGTTGCTGGAAGATAGGCAACCCAAATATCCAACTACCTGCTTAGAGCTCCTCTAAAGTGTTTAAACCTCTCTAGAAATTAACAACTGATCATGTGCAATTATATTACATACTCCACAATTTCAAACTTTTGAATCTGTTGTTTATTCATATTATTCATTTATCCCTTTTTCTGTATAACAGACAAAGTGAAAAATTTGGTATAGTTCTCTCTCTCATAGCCACCCCGTCGAGGATGGCGCCCGAAGCCAATGAGCAGCCAATTAAAATTTTAAAAAATATATAGCTTTATACTTTTCCAAATTCAATACTAAAATAGCATTAGGAGATACAAAATCCTTATTTTTTTAAAAAGACAGTTTTATCCAAATAGGTCAAACGATATAAAATTTTAAAGTAAAATTCATAAACTTATCAACTTATAAAATATTCAAATATACAAATATTTTTTTAATAATAATAATAATAATAATAATAATAAACGGGTTCCGGCAGTCTTTGACTGAAAGGGAATTTGACGTCCCTTCCCTCCGCCTAGAGGCGCAAGCCTGCTAGCAGCCCGAGTGGCTCGTCTGATACAGATACATATTCTCGTCTATCATTTGAGCCACTCTTACGGTGTGGAAGAAACACCTGTGTTGCCATATGCTTCTGGGGATAGTGAGCCCGTTGTTGAGAATGAGGGGTGTCGTATATATTGGAACTTTTCATTCTCAACTACCCGGCTGATCCAAGCCGTCCTCTTTGATTTTAAGACTAAAATGATTTACTTCAGTGAATTCTCGGCTCCAGCCGAATCGAATATCGAAGTCAAAGAGGAGGACAAACGGACCAAGTATCGAGATCTTGCAGCTGAACTGAGACAGATGCATGGAGGTTACTCGATAAAAATCCTTATTATTGGCGTCCTCGGTGGAATGAATGACTCGCTGCTCTCTAATCTCAAAATCATTCCGGCCTGCAATCAGAATGCAGAAAATATTGCAGGACGGATGCAAAAGGCAGTAATGCTCGGCTCGCTCCGTCTACTCCGCCAACAGGATATCGGTTTCCAGTGACTGCTGACTACCCTTGTTGGTCGAGCAGCACTGGAAATAAATAAGTCCATAGGAGAACTTAGATGTATCGGAGCTCTGGGGAAACCTATGGAAGAACTATAAAGGTTCAAAGGAAATTTTATATAATAATAATAATAATTTTATGGACTAAAATAAATTTTGCCTTCTTTGAAATTTACAATTCATATTCCTATTGTTAAATGTGCTCTCTCTATTTTATGATATATAAAAGCTAGTTTATAATAGAAAAAGAAAATTCATTGTTTTTTTTTTTTTATGTTAAATTTTATAACAAAATTCAACCAACTCTTAAAAAAAATTAATAAAAAATATTTTAATGAGGATAATGAATTGGTAACACCGTATATGAAAATAAATTTAAAATGAAATATTTAATCTATTATATATAAATTATGAAATGCTCCTAATTATTCTAATTATTATACAGTTTGCCTATTTATTAATTCATATTCATATATAGTATAAGCTATACATTTATTTAAAATGTCGACCCTGTCCTTATATTATCATTTTATTTATTGTTTAATAATTTATTGAAGAGTGAGCGTAGAATAAAATGGTTTCATGTGGATGGACGCTGATGTTGCACAAATAATAGCATATGAAGCGGGAATTTAATGAATAACACACCCATACAAATATTCTATACCCGTCAAAAAAAAAAAAAACATCCCATACAACTCTGAGATACTTTTAATTATATTAAATTGTATCGTAAAAATGTTTATTATTAATAATTCTCTATGAATTAGAAAGGCTTTTTTTAAATTTCAACCTTGATATATATGAAACAATAAGAAATATTCTCCAGATATAATAAATAAATATAATTAGAAAAAACGCAAACTTATTAAAAAAGCCCGGTTAGTAAGGACCCTTTCATTAGCCAGGGGACTATATATCTGTTCGTTCAACTAGAGATATTATCACGTCATTGCCGGAGGGCGATTTTCACTTCCAGGGATTTGTTAGCCTAATAAAGAGATTGCATACCTGTAAATCAATTATACCCGTAAATCTTTTTTGAAATATTTTTTAGATATTTACATCCAAATTTTTTTTTTTTTTGTGGATTATTTTATTTGTTAAAATAAAATAATAAAATAAAATTAATATAAAATTAAAATAAAATAATAAAATAAAATTGGTGATTGTTTTTATTAATTATTGGAAAATATATATAAATTAAAATAAATAAAAATTATTTATATCATTTCGTTCGACTGTATTTAAACTAAATAGAAATTTATTGAAGATTATATTCACGTGGGTGGTGACCACCAAGAGCGGTAATTTTTCTATTTTCTATATAATATTCTTCTTTTCTCTTCCTCATCAAGTGTCAGTGCTCTGTGCGGGGTCGGTTTTTTCCCTCTCTTTTTTTTTTTTTTATTTTGTTTCGCCAATCACAAGGTAAAAGAAAGGCAAGGAAAGAAGAAGCAATATATATTTAAGATTATTTCCTTTTTCTATTGTTTTTGTTTACTTCTGTTGGACTGGACAAGTTAATGGTGTCAGTGTTAAGAAAGAATATTTCTTGTAAAATTTTAAAAATTTATTGTGACCTATAGCTTGTTTAAAACTAAAACTACAGAAAAATGAAGAAATTTTGAGTAAAAATTTACATTTGACTCATAATATGAGGAAGGAAATGAACGAAGGAGGGGGGCAAGAACTCCTGCCTTCTTTTCTAGGCTTCTGAGAAGATTAATTTCCAAACAAATTCCACTATATGGGCTCAAAAAAAAAAGAATGACATCTTTAAAGGTCTTCAACATTCAAACTTGCTTAAACCATTATAAGATTAAAAAAATATAATATAATACGAATGTGGCCCTCTTATATTCGCATTGCCATCTTGTGAGAGGGCAAGCAACTAGCCTTTTCATAGCCATCTTGCTCATCTGCTTCCATAGAAAACATTGGAACGTATTATTGATTTGGTCCAAGGTGATGAGATGTGGCTCTCTAATTTATATCTGATAGGACAGGTAATGGAGGGAGCTAAGAGGAAATTAAATTAAATAATTGTTGAATTTTTGTCAATAGTCGACGTTTCGAGTACTTCTTCAGGACATGTGAATGCTATAATTGTTCTTGCTGCATTTCCTATTCTATAAGATATTGATTTGTCATATTTCAAAACGATTTAAATTTTTTAATTTTTCTTGTTAGAAAATAAATTTTTTTTCTTTTAAAAAATAATGTCCACATTTCTATAGTAATAGTAGTAATTACACTTTTATGACTTCGAATTTAGTTTAATTTCCATCCGCATCAAAAATTTTAACTGAATAAAATATACCCAAAAACAAACTACTATAGAAAATTAGAAATTTTAACATTGTTCTGTGGCAAATTAACTTCACAAAATTATTGTAGTTTTTATTAGTAAGTTTTGATATTTATATATTCTATAATAAAGTCACGTAATGTTTGTATCTTCTTTAGTTGTTATTTATTTTAATATCTCAACATTCAGATTAGTTTTATAGTTAACCATAAATTCTAACGATTCCACACGAAGGAAACATTATTTGTTATGTTTTTTCGGGACTCTCAATTTTCTAGGTCAGAGTTTAAAAATAAATCGTAAAAATTCTATTGACTTTAAAAATGATGACTTAAGTAGGGTACTTTAGGAATTTTGTCTCCACTTTGGTGGTCTCCATATATTCAAATCAAGACAATTTATACGACTTTACTTAAATATGAAACATTGTCCAAAATTTTAAACGATATATATATATATATATATATATATATATATAAGTAAAACATATTTCTAGGAAACGATTGCAGGGTATCTCTTGAAAGTTGCCTATAAGTCAGGATTAGAATCGCCTGGGATAGAATGGCGAAAAGGGAATACAAATTGGCGAGAAAAAGAGCAAGTTGAAGGAGTGGTGAGGCAAAGGGGTTAATAAAGGTTCATAAATGGGTTGGGAGATCGAAGAACCCCCATCAAACCATGGCCTGCCGGCCCACTCCTGTCAATTAATGATACAAGGGTTTAAGTCGATTGCCGCTAATGGAGATCACATACAGCGCAGACCGAATTCGCTTTCTCCTTCTCCATTCAATTTGCTATTCACAAGCCAATTAATTATTCAATCAAAAACTCGATAATCTTAAATAATAATTATTCGCTTTAGAAAGTTTTTAATTTACTTTATATTCAAAAAAAAAAAAAAAAAAAAGGAAATAATAAGAGATAATTTGACATGTTAAAGAAGATCTAATCTAAAAGAGAAATTTAATTGTTAAAAAATGATTAAGACCCTATTTGAAGATGATCAGATTGCATGAAAAAAAAATTATAGAATATAAAAAAACTTTCTAAATAATAACATGTTTATATAAATATAATTTTCATGGGGTTAAAGAAAAGATTTACTTAAGATTTCGGCTTTTTTATATTTATATTTATATTAGGAGTCAGCGATCTCATCAAGATCGTTGATTCGCAATATTTATTTATTTTATTTGCTTGTAATTGATAAATAATTTTTATGCTGATGTTCAGTGCTGATGAGCATTAATTTATCTATATACACTTTATATATTTGTGTATTGTAATATACAACAATTCTAACTGCGATTTTAATGTCTTATACATTGAATCTGCATAAACTGTAAGTTATTATTTTAAATTTATTTTGTAAAGTTATTGTGTTTTTTACTTTTATTGCTCATTTCAGCTCTAATGACTGATGATAGCTCTGTCTAATTAAAACCGAAACGTTTCATTATTTTGGGAGGTTTATTTCGAGAGAGGCTACTCTACTGGCTGACTTCCTTCCTTTTCACATATCTCTGATCTGTGTACAGTTACCCATCTCATCGTGAAGATTTATTTAAATTAATTGTAGCAATTAATTTAAACAAATTATATCACTGACGGGAAGCGATCCACTGGCCACTGATCATGCTTGGCCTCTATCTCTGTTCAAAGAACTTTTTTGGGAGGGGGAGAGTCATTCTGGTAAATGCTCGCTAAAAATTCACTACTGTCAGTAACTCTATCAGCAATTTCCCTTCTCTGGAATTTATTTAAACTTTTTTCTAGTACTGTTTTCCGGATATGAAGAGGGGAAAGAGTAATGTTACTCTCAGCTAGAGAAGGAAGTCTTTCCTTTGATATGGAATTCATCCCTGATTCCAAAAAGTCTTTAGTTTTCAGAAAATTGAATTGAAAGTCAAAATTATGTGACGTCTTGGATCCGTACGATTATTTTTTTACAGTCATATTATGTCATTGTAAAAAAAAATCGTTATTATTAAGTTCTGTGGAGCCAGTATCCTTTAAAAAGAGAAGTTGAAACCTCGCTTCATGATGTGATTCGCTTCCAACTCAGAGCGATTAAATTTATTTAAATTATTTTGGCTACCAATTAAATATAAATGACTTCATAAAAAAAAAGTTTTGTGTTTATAAAATTTATAGTCATTTTTCAGTTTTCTCGCCTTATTTTTTTTTTCGCCACTTGATCATGTTACTTATGATAACCCGTATTGAATATGTAAATTTGTAAACATTCGATGATCTCTTGAGATTTTGGAAAACTTATTTCAAGAATCAATCTTTAATGCATTCCGCAAATTTAGAAATATAAACAAAAAACACTAAAAAAAATTTTTTTTAACGATAAAGTGTTTCCAAACTAGATTTTTTTTTCATTTCCTTTTTAAATTGAAAAATAATAACTCATTACTTTGAGAGCTTATCTCTCTCTCTCTCTCTCTCTATGTATTAAACTTCTTATATAAATCAAGTATGTTTACTCAAAATGGGAAAGAAAAAAAAGAAATATAATATATCTAATATAGGTTATATTATTTGGAGTCTGAATGAAATAGATTTTCATTTTGAAATGTCGGCGTCAACGAGAGCTGGCAGCTGGGACGGAATGTGTTCCGGTTTTCCGGAGGGCTTCAATCCTGCAAAACCTCCGTAATAAAGGGGGAGGGTGTCTACCCTTGTTCTACCTCTTTGTAGGTTTAATCTTGCCAAATTTTTTTCTCTCTCTCTTCGTCTTCTATGTTTCATTCGTTGTGTTTGTTGTTGCTTCTTATGCATCACACAATTTCTAACAAGTGTTGCCTGGTTGCTATTAGGGCCCAAAAAGACAAGACTTCTTATTGTTATTCATATCAAGAAGGAAGAAGAGTAATAACCTTCCAAAAGCATATTAAGATTATTTTGATTTATTCGAAAACTTTCCAGTTGATCAATTTAGAAGATATTTAAATCAAAAACGAGTTTTTATTTGTTAGTATAATTATTTTTCAAACCCAAAAAAAAAAATTTATTTCGTAATGCATTGATCTGTAATAGAAAAACAAGATGCTAATTTTTGGCAAGAATAATTTATTCAAGTAAATTTTTTATTCTAAAGATGATGAGTGGTAGGGAGATGAGGTGTAGCGAAGGAAATTAAATAAAAATCTTATTTAATTTTTAATTACATTTCGGACACTAAATGCTTTCATCATTATGATTCCACAAATGATCACAGATTTATTTATTTTTTTTTTAATTTATAAATTACAATATATAGGTAGTTGTGGTACATATAATTAAATGTTAATATTATGTTGTGTTTTGTAACTTTATATTTATTAATATAATTTTTTGGTAAATTTTTTTACTTGTTCGCTTCGCCACTTCGCACATGGAATGAAATTTAAAATATTTGTTTCTCTTTATAATTATTTTTAAATATTATATTAGATTAATGAACTTCCTATTTGTAAATATAAGCACCCTTTCCTCAGCGGACAAGGGACGCCCCCGAAATATTCGGAATAAAAAATTTACCTCAATATATTATTGCTAAAGATTAGCAATTTGTTTTTCTTACTTCACGTGATACTTTCCAAATCTTATTATGTAGGCTACATAACAGAGAAAGTAAAATTATTCATGAAACATGACGGAAATTGGAGAAGGTAGAGTCAAATGGTTTTGAGTGGTAGTTATTATTCCAAGCCATCTTCTCGCCACCTGCTCTTCTATGGAAGAGAATAATTTCTCCTTCATTGAAGTAGTCAGTGGACTTCACTCCAATACTTATTCCATTAGATTAGAGTGAAGAAATTGCTTAGGTTAAAATAGATCCAATATTAGTAAATAAATAATAACAATAATAAATAATTAATAATATTCAGTATAAAAGATAGAAAATAGATGATAAGGGTCGATTGATTTTGATATGTGTTTGATATGTCTTATTATACGGATAACTAAAGACAAGGTAATTGAGACTATCCCAGGAACTTTTTTAAAGTCTTTTCGACATCTGGGGCCTTTTAGAATTTAAAAGATTTAATTATTTATCATTTATGATATAATTACAGACATTAAGGCATATGCCAAATGATATCCAATTAATTTAAATAAATTTTCATCGGACTGCCTGGGAACTCTTGGCTTTTAAGGTTATCAATACTAGCAATAATAATAATAGTTCTAATTTCTCGGCTGGGAGCTACTAATTTATATTAATATATTAATTCACCTATATTTTATATTTAAAATCTATAATTATAAAATTATTATCAAATTGTTATTAAAATGAAAATCTATTGCAATTATTTTATATTATTACAGGAGTTTTTTACATGAAAGCTGCAAACTTAATTTCGAATTTTACACAAGGTCGCACACAAAGTCTTAGAAGGCCCCGGGCACCCCTTCCTGGTCTATAAAATTCAATGAATCCAAATCCCCTTTGCATTCAAGATATTTTTTATTTTATCATAAATCTTTCTCCTCTTTGTCTTTAATTTAATTAAGAAAGATAATTTTCAAATTTGCTATTATGTTCATTTTAATATTTCAAAAAAAAAAAAAATGTAATAACCAAATCTTTAAAAAAAAATAAGTTTATTGATTATTTTTTTAAGTTTTGGGTTGTCCGGAGATGAATAATAAAAAAGATATTAAAAAATTTTAAATTGGCAACTTGTGCACTTGACAGATGACTAGAGCAGATTTAAAGAAAAATTCAACTCTTGT
>JAAAKE020132581.1:0-14225 GCA_010014785.2 Anisolabis maritima | reverse complement strand
TAGGCCTTTCTGACGAGAGTCATATCATGTTTAATTTCGTTTTCAATATTCGAAAAAATCTAGACATGGGCTTATTTATTTACTTTTATTAACAAACCTTGTAGATGTTTATTTTCTGTTAAACTTTTAAACATGCACTTTTATTTTTAGAAACAATGAAAATTTTCCAGTTAAATAGGCGAGACGGAGTTAATAATTATTATTAGTAAAAGAAAGTATATCGGAAATAAACTTCTTGTTTGAGTAACCTTAAAATAAAATAACATATTACAAATAAATACAATAAAATTTTCATACTACAAAAAATATCTTATAAAAAAGGAGTAAATTCATCAAGACTAATCTGATTAAAAATAATTATTTGACAATTGTACATTAATTATATTTATTATTAATTACATAATCAGTGAAATAATGTCATTTTCACATAGCCACATGTTCAGATTTGAATTTATCGTTGTTCTATCTCCTATTCTTCATCTTGGAGCAATTTTTTTTTTTTTTGAGTTGAGGGAGGATTTGATGAACAAATCAAGCCCAAAAATTTGAATAAATAGAAAAACAATTTTGATAATTTCAATCTGATGTTCCAGAGAGAGATCGTTTTATATATGTTAGTAATTTCGATTTCGATGAGTTTTTTTTTCATACTTCAAACTCACTCGGCCACTTTCCCTTGAGGAAATTTTCGTTCGAGTGTTTTTTTACCGAATTTTTATAAATTAGAAATGTCTTTACAATGACGTTCAAAGGAAACGTAAAGTAACTTGTTACCATTAGAATTTCTGAAATCATAATAAGTGTGACTAGATTGTTTTTTTTTCTAATTTCGATTCTATTAATAATTGAATTTGTAGGTTTTTTAATAATCAACTTTAGGGCTTTATGTTAAAATCTGAAGAACAAAAAGAATTTTTAATATAAAAGAATCTATCTAAGATCCTTAGATAGGAGAAGAATCCCTCTTTTTCCCTGCTGTCTGATTAATTAAATATAAATATAATTTATTAAAATATTTTTTTATTTTTTTTTCAAGAGGTATATGGTTTTAATATTCTTTAATTAAAATTGTCTTAATTAGAAATTATCAAAATAATGACATTTTTTTGTACAATTCTTTTAGAGAATATTCTATTAATAAACTTTATAAAAGACACTAACTACACAAGAAATGATTACGAATGTCAAGTGTCTTCAAGTGGAATTCTTTAAGCCAGGTTCATTGCTTCTAACGGTCTTCTCTTTTTTCCGCTACGTATACTCCTATTTTCTGAGCTTTATATTCGACATATATATTTCAAAAGAACTTTCCATTTCAGCTCTTATTTTCTTTAAGGTGACCATATCATTATGCGGGGATTTTTAGAAAATGCTTTCATCAAAGAAAGTTAAGTAAAAAATAGAGTCAAGGATATTTCAATTATAAAATTGTTTAAAAAAACATGACCAATTTTAGTATTTCATCAATAATTCACTTTTTTTTTTTTTATTGGAAAAATAGACAAGAGATGAGAAAAATTTTGGGATTAAAATAAAACTTATGATTTAATATTACTTATGTAAAATAAGTTATAAGAAATAATTTTTGTACTCGTTGGTCATCAAAGTGTGAAAAATTAATCAATATTACGATTCAATATCAACGTCATTTGAGGGTTTGGAAAGGAAATTTCCATTAAACTTTAGGTATCAATGTTAATGAATTAATATTCAGAAATTTACAATCAATCAATTTGTCATCTGAGGAAAACTAAATAACACATTTAGACGAATCTAAAACGTTTAGCTATTTTATTACTTATATAATACCTTTATATAATTAAATAAATAAGTTAAATTACTTTCCATTTTCACTTGAATAGTTTATGTTACAAAGTTTTTTTAACCAGCCGAAGGGTAGGTAAAGTTTATTTAAAATTCATCTGAACGCCACAAATTGAACCTAAAAAAAGGATGTAAAAAATTAGACTGTTTATGGATAAAGTCCATGAATCAGAAGACAGACGATTCTAAGCAAATTCCATATAAGAAATAGTTTATTCGAAAAAGTAAGTTGAAACTAACATTTGACAATAATCGACCAAGAGAAGAAAGATATAGTGTGAAAAGTTTTAACTTATGCGAGATATTATTATATATAAATTGTTCCATCGATCATTTTAAATTTTAATTAATTTATTTTACAAATTTGAATAATTAATCAGTGTGAACTTTCTTAATAATCTCTAGAATAAACTTCAAGGGCGTAGCCAGGGAGATATGGCTGGCGGGTTCTCTCTCCTCTCCCCGAGAACATTTGGCAATTTTCATTCTAAATTTGGAATCGAAGCTTTCACAGTTGTTATCATTAATAAATGAAGTACATTTTCGGTTTAAATATGGTTTTTTTGTATAAAGTTTTACACTGAGATTTATATCTGATTTTTTTAAGTCTTTTTCGGCATTTGAGGCCACTCCGCCTTTATTTATTTAAATTAATTGGTAGCCAATATAATTTAAATAAATTTTTTGAACTATATCTGAATTGAATGTGAAGAAGGCCAGAGAACCAAAGAATGAATAG
Source organism: Anisolabis maritima (assembly GCA_010014785.2). Classification (NCBI taxonomy): domain Eukaryota; kingdom Metazoa; phylum Arthropoda; class Insecta; order Dermaptera; family Anisolabididae; genus Anisolabis; species Anisolabis maritima. The sequence goes on along the minus strand of JAAAKE020132581.1, from coordinate 11,662 downwards.
CCGAACATCATATTTAATACAAATAAGCAACAATTAAACCAAAAATATACTTTATTTATTAATTTTCGTTCTAGTAGGTAAAATAAGATCTTTTTTTAACTAAACTAGCAAAATTTTCCGCACATAGACAGTCGAATTAGATATAGAAGTATTAATAGTTAGCTAGCTAGAAATAAATATAGGTTGAGGAGTTAGAGTTAGGAAATAAAGTAACTTCACGGGATGCCGATAGATGGCTACAGCCAGAGGTCGGCTGGGTTTGAGGTGTGTGTCTCCGTACACGAAAGCCCCTCAGGAAAATAAGCGGAGTTCCGGTAGGTGGGCCTATAAGGTGCAAATGAAATGTTAAAAATGATAAAATTAAATATTAAAGACTATATTGATTTTATAGACTTAAAAGTTGGCATAATTCTATTTTAAAATGTCAAAATTTGATTTTTGACATATTTACTTTCCGCCTTCTCCTCTTCTCGTTCGTTTTGGTATTGTTTTTTATAAATTCCCCCAATCTAGTATTGTTTCTTTTTATAAAGAAAAAAATTTTTTTATTAATATAATATTTATATATATATACATATAATAATATAATTAAATTAATATAATTTTTTTATTTATTTATTTTATTTATAACTTAAAGTTAAAAAGTATCAATGAAAAAAAAACTATAAATATTCTGTTTCTATTAATGCATATTTTTAACTACAAAAATATTTATTAGGTTTTAAAATTACGATGTTAATTTTTGTGTGAGTCAGTGTTTTAATGAGTATCTAAAACTGTTTATTCATCTTATGCAAAGATGTAGGCCTATATGAGCTTGAGCTTCTAATAATGGTGCTAAAAAATAAGTAAGATGTATATTTGGACAAAATTCTTTCAAAAAAAAACATTAGAACCTTTTTTTTCTTATGGCAATAAGTAATAATTAAGATAATAGAGAAATGCCAGAAAATAATTTTAAAAATGTCTTTTGATTTTAATTTCAAATAAGTTTCATGTGAAGTTTTTTCTATTTAATATCCCCTAATTAAATGATAAAATTTAAATAAAAGAGGCACGAAGAGTAATAATATTAGTAATATTTTGCTTAAAAGGAGGTCAGTGTTTGAATTCATTCGTTGACGTATATATTTTTTGGTTTGATCTTTTCAAGTAAGAGATATCAAGGGTTATAAAAATATATTTATAATATGAAATAATTAACTGAAGTAATTCAAATTAGAAATCTATTAAGCTTCACTTCAATCTCTCAAGTGTAATTTCAACACGTTCCCAAAGGGATTAAGTTAAATTCTATCTATGAGAATAACAATCTAATACATTCCGTCTCTTTGAACTCCTTTTGGAAGAGTGTATTATTTTATAATAAGTGCTTTTATTTATTTAATCAGATATGACCGTAGTACTTATTAAAATGTAATTAATAATTTGAAAAAATATCTCCACTCAGAGTAATGGATATAGCTTCTATTGATCTAAGACCAATCTTGCGTGCCAAGTCACATTTGAAAGTCAGCAAGATTTTGAAAAATGAATAAAAATTGAGAATAAAGAAAAGATTTTCTTTAGATTATAAAATTTTTCTTTTTATTCTATAACATTCAAAACGTCTCGAATTGTTAAAATTAAACTTCCAAAGTCCAATAATATCCATTTTCAAAGAACCAGTTTATTGAGGCCGTGGACTATCAGTTTCAAATGAAATAAATGATGTTGAAAATCTAATTAAGCAAAGGTGGAAATTCAATCTCCATAGATTGAAAATATTGATTGTATTAAACAAGAAATGAAGATGAAAAAATGAAGTGATTATCTTAAAACAAATCTGTATATCATATATGTGTCTATCTATATGAATTATGATGTCAATAACAAAATAAATTTACAAAAAAAAGGATGATTTCTCTCTTTTGTTAATACTTTATTATTTTCATGATCTGGATTCGGTTTAGAAAATTGGAGATGAACAGAAAGAAAGCCGGCTCGTCGCATAGCCTGACTCTTGAGAAGTGAAGAAAAAATTAGCAAAGAAATCAATGAAGAGACCGATGTCGGGAGAGAATTTTGAATAGAAAGTAGAGGTCAACAAAAATACATAAACATTTCGAGTGAAGTTCTCACAAAAATAATGTAAAAATATTAGAATTAGATAGACACTTATTAGAATTAGACAAGAATCCATGCAAATATAATAGTCGTCAAACAGCTTGACGAGAAATATATATTTGTATATAAATATGAAATTACAATCATGTATTATTAATAAGATTGAGACTTGTTATTTAGTCATGACTGGTCCTAAGCTTCCTAAAGCCCCATACTTTTTTTTAAGTCATTTTTAAGCTGCTATTATGACTTTATTATAGAATTTTTAGAAAGAAAAATCAGTATAGGTCTCTTCCGGCGAACGTTCACAGTCTTGTTCCTTAGGGTCACCCATCCAAGATTCAGCCTTGCTTGACCATGCATGTCAACAACCACTTGGTTGCTGTTGCTCTTCTCTCCGGCCCAGCCCGGCAAGGCCCAGCCTAATTAATAATATATACGAGGGTAATTTTATATTCTCGTCAAACTGTGCTACAACTATTACATATAATATTGTTTTCGTCCTGATGATGAATGAGATCTTTATTCGAAACATTGACGAAAATAAATAATATTTTTTTGTTGGCTGCTGCACTCCTCTAATGTTTTTTTGGTAAAAAGAGAGCAGTAGAATGTCAATTTTAGCGTGGATTGTTATTTAAGTTTGGGGATCTCCGTGTTCTTTTCATATTAAATGTTTAATTAATAAATATATACGAAGCCAAAAATAAATTGCAAACAGAACTTTATAAAATATAAAAAGCCTGGGAGAGATTCTAGTTAGCGTCATCTTATTTAAAAAAAATCACATTTTATATTTTATTAAAATATTTTTTTATATAAAATGGAAAGGTTTTAAAAATTTTACTAAAGTCAAAGAGAGTAGCAATATTTATAAGAAATTGCAAAAAAATAATGGATTCAAATTTTGAGACGGATTTCCCATCCCATAGGCTCTTAGACAATCACGAATTGGGCCCTTTTTGTCTGTTGCTGGGAGTATCTCCTTATGGCAATTGAATAATTTTTGCGTCAAGCAAACCTCAGTTATGATGCAAATTCATATCCGTAATCCTAAGCTTATCCGAATAGCCATTGTAATAATTTTATATAGAATATTTTTTAATCCTACTGACAAATAATCTCTTATTATTTGGAGAGAATAATTTTTATTTATATCTATTTAAATTATATTGGCTACCAATTAATTTAAATAATTAAATATAGACGGCATATGAATGGCTTCAGATGCCGAAAAGACTAAATTAAATAAAATTTGTCTGTTCCTTAGTACAGAGGTCGTCTGACGAACCAAAGGTTAGGGGTTCACTTCCCGTCCTGGGGGATAAAAATTATTTATATTGGCTACCAATTAATATAAAAAAATAAGGATGGAGTCTAACTGGTTCCAGAAAAAGACTTCAAAAAAAGGTCTGAAAAGAAAAATGATCTTTGATTACTCCTATTCCCTGAAGTTACAAGACATTTCAAAATACAGGGCTCGGTTATTTGGTTTGTTAGCTAAGATTTAAATGTATTGAATCCTATTGGATAGTATCGATAATAAATAAATATGGCTGGAAAGTATTTAATTTAATAACCGGAATACCTCAAATAAAAATATAATATTTGAGAGATGCCGTGAAATATCTAAAATAAATAAACACAGATGGAACTTTATGATGACTGCTGTCGATGAAAAATATTTATTTGTAGAGATATATATTAATGTTAGAATGTCGTCAACTTAAAAGGGAGAAGAAATACTCTCAAACTTCAATTCTACATGTCAAATTATTTAATGTCTATAGGGGCTGAGGTCCCTAGTCCCTAAGAGATAAAAAACTAACCTTTGATCGTAACCATCTTTCGGCTTCGATAAAATTACTTTTAATTCCTCCTTTTTTTTAAGCTTTCTACCCTGAATATTTATTTCAAATTATCTAGCTATTTCTCCTTTTTTTTAACATCCTCTGGGAGTTTTGGGATTTTCAATAAATTAATTCCCCCACTTTCCTTAGGGATTTTCGGGATAAAACTAGGGACTTTCAAAATGTCTTCTTACAACATATATAAATTTTTTTCTCCGGGGAAAGCAGTAAGGCGGACAGACAAACGGACGTACACATGGGAATTATATATATAGATTATAACTTTTTAATAAATATTTTATATGTCGTATGTTCGTTCTTTACTTCTTGACCACGTGCCGTGCATCGTTGACAAATCTAATTCCCGTGACAAGATTGCCTCTTGTTTAATAAACATAGCGGCGGACCAGGCCATATAAAACATGCATGGACATATATTTGTCAAAAGCGATAAATTCTAGCGCCAGGAAAGGGACGAGAAACTCAAGGGGGCGAAGCCCTCCCATGGCTAGGCCAATGAGCGCAGGGTCCCATCAATTATGAATGGAACACCGTTGGAATTGAGGGCTAGTGCAAAGGAATGAGAGAGCCGCCAAGTCATGATTACTTCTCGATGGGGTAGACCAATCAATTAAGGGAGCAAGAGATTCGATATAACCTGGAAAAGCCATCTGGGAAACAACCCTCTCATTTCTTTTCTTTTTTTTTTTTAATTATAATTGAAACAAGTGGTTGGTTAGAGTGTAATGATTTTAATTAAGCAATAAAATGGGTTGTTTAAACTACCTACCGTGTTTTTCTTCTCTTTTATTTTTATTTTATTTGAAAATAATTATTTTTTAGATTAAAAATCAGAAATGTAAGAGAGATTTGCGAGGCATATTTTTAGGCAGGAAGGTGAGAGGATGAGCAAATCAATAGCATTAATAATTGGAAGAAAGTGGAATAGAAAGAGAAAAAAACATATTTACGTATTTTTTCTTAATATGAAAATAAAAATTAGCTATTTATCTAGTTAATAGGAATTGATTAATAGACCAAGTATAAATGTTTGTTGATTAAGTGTCTAATTCAAAGAAAAATTGTATTAAGATGGCCTATTGGTGTGAAGATTGATTTTTCAGATTTGAATATAAAATGAATAAGACTTATTTAAAAAATGTATTGAAAATTCCACAACTCCCAAAGGATATTAAAAAGGAGAAATTACTAAAGGATTTGAAATAAATACATTTCTAATTGGTGTATTGTTAACAAAATTCCACATTTTGTTAAAGGATCTTTTAAAAGATCTTTTCTAAAGGAGACTAGTTCTAGCATGGGGTGCATAAATTAGTTCGTGTTTAAATGCTGGGGTGACAGACAATCCAAATGACCAACTCACCAATAGATTTTTCGATTAATTCCCCCAGAATTGTTTTTTTAAGTCTTTCTCGGCATCTTAGGTCATTGAGACCCCGTTCATATTTATTTAAATTAATTTGCCAATATAATTTAAATAAATTTTAATCTCTTTAGACAGTAAACGAACCATCCCCCGAGGTCTTGCTTTAGGATCTAAGGGTCATTGTTTCGTTCCACGTCATGAGCCACAAAAATTTATTTAAATTATATCGACTATCAATTAATTTAAATAAATAAGGATGATGTCTAAATGGCCTTAGATGCCGAAAAAGACTAAATAAAAAATATAAAAATATTATGCAAAAATATTTTGTATATTTTGTTGTCCAATAACATTATTACTTTCAACTAAAAATGAAACCAAACTCGTATGTAAAAGGCGTTGCTCTCAGTCTCTCCTCATTTAAACCCTGAAAATAAATAAAAATTTTAAAATTGAAAATATTTTAAGGAACAAATAAATAACTGTGATGTATTTAGCTCCCCCTCCCCAAAGCTAAAAGAAATTCCAAAAATCAACACAGAATATCAAAAAAGAAGTGACAACATTAAAAAAATAATAAATTTCATGGTAATTTCTAATAAGAACTACTTACAAATAAAGAAAAACTAATTTTAAAGGCTACAAGAAAAAATTTTATCCCCCCTCCTTCCAAACTTAGTTGGGCATCCACCAAACAATAATTCTTACTACGCTACTGGTTTTTAAAATATTGAATAAAAAATCTGAATGTAAACTATATAATATATCAAATATTGGGGTTTAGAAGACAGAACCAAGCTAAAAATAAGGATCGAAAGGAGTTTTTAAGCAATTATATATAAGAAAGTACCAAATTCTCTTTAATGGTTTTGATTACACTCCCTGAATTTATTGGAAATAATATTAGAGTATTTTTAGGGGAGTATGAGATTAGAATTTCCATAGATTTAAAAAGATTTAAAAAAATGTCTTAAATTTTAAAAACTAAAAGCAAAAGAAAGGAGGAGAAGTTTTAGATTAGGAGAAAATCGGATGAATTTTTAACCAGATTTTTTTTAATTTCAGTATTTTTTATATTCTTGTTTGGGGGGCAAGAAAAAACATCTCCAAAACTCAAGTGTTTTTTGGCATTGTGACCATTTAGATCCCGTCTATATTTATTTAAATTTAGTTGCCAATATACACGTAATTGAAATAAATTTTAACACATAGGATGAGAAACGAACCATTTCTCTATGGAACGTACTGATACTCCATTAAACAGTACAAAATTTTCTCCCTTCACTCTACGGCTTCCCCCTCCTCCGTCTCCTCCGTCTCCTGAGAGAAAGAAAAATCTCAAATTTTATAATTTACCTGGAAGTTTCATCACTTACTCTACTACTTTTTGTGTTTGCTTGCCGTGGACTACTTGTTTTGTAAATTTTCAATGAGTGAGTCAGATAAGGAAACATATTTTCAAGATTCTTATACATGTATATGTATAAAATTTTGATCAAAATACTAAATTACATTTATATATTTGCATAAACGATCTTCTATAGCGTGTACAAACGATTAGCCATATATATATATATATATATATATATGTGTATATAATGAAATAGCATTTACTGAAAGGATCAGTTTATATTGCCAGGGGCTATCAATTATATATTCATTTGATACACTATAAACAGGCTTTCCCTGTATCAATGGTTAGTATTGTGAAGTGAACATAAAGCAGTTACCATTTAATAATAGCTTATTGTCGTATTGATACATAGAAATCCTTTAGTGTTCACTTATTAATAAAATATATATAATGAAATTAGCCTGGATTTAGAAGATAAAATTATTATTTCAGTGTCAATTCTTAATTTTTTACGTATTTAAAACATATTTTAAGGTTTAAGAAGATGGGCACGAGGGCGAAGTCTTTGAGAGTAGGGGGCTAAGGCGGCCCACAACGTGTATAACACGTGTATTATTCAAGTAATATTGTCGGTTTTAACACTTCTTTTAGCCATGAATAGCAAGTAGCTGAGCATCAACAAGAAAAGGGAATATTTTAAACTTTGCAGCAAACGCCTTCCCCGAGGGGATTGGATGCTTCTCGAGGCTTTTGCAGTGTGGAATGGGGGCGAAATAGGGTGGTATGGGGTTGGGAGGTGTTCTTACAAACCATCGAGCGACAGCAGGGCGCTTATACTGGTCTAGATGAATTTACATCTATCTACACCCCCAAAGCCCACGTAGCTTTTTCACAACACAATTTTTTCTTTTTTTTTTTTCTTACAGCATTTTTTTACCAATTTGTTTATAAATGTAACATAAAAATTTTATTCACGAATGTCTTATTTAAAAATCTTATAATATTAATTATTTAAAAGAACCTTAAATATTAGAATTGACGATTAAGTAAATTGCAAATAAAAAAGAGGGATCAGAAGGTCAGTGGTCGTCGTGAGCGGTAAACTATATTTAAATTATATTTCCCTCCAATTAATTTAAATATATAGATGGAGTCTAAATGGCATTAGACGTCTAAAAAGATTTTCTTAAAAAATAAGGAATAGAAGGGAATGTTGAAAAAATTGCAAATGAATGTTAAAAATTTCTAACAATAAATAGTGCAAAAAATCAAACTCTAATTTACATGAAAAAATAAATTCTATGTACTCGCCCCCTCCCCTTTCTTCAAAAAAAAATTCTGATCTCCCTTCTGGCTGAAATGATACGGATAGTATTTTAATTTTATTATAAAAATTGATTAGAATATAAACTTATTTTATTGAAGACATAAAGTTGATTTGCTCATTCTTATAAATGGAAAAATCTTTTTCATTACATAAATAAATCCTTTTAAATTATATTATTAAACGACCTAGAAAATCAATTTACAAGCTCTCCATTGTATTAAAGGTTTATTACAAATTATTTTAAAGTTATGTTACGAATATCGAGAGTTTTACTTTCCGAAATAAAAAGCTGGTGACATTTACAAATGTGTTTCTTGGAGCAAAGGGTCAGCATAGAGACTAACCTTAGTAGCGGCCTCTTCACCCCAGACTAAGTCCCCGCCCGGGCAGAATGTGGTTAAATCGTTGTATAAATAAAAATAAACCATGAGCTAACCCTATATTATTTGAAATAAAAATTCTCTTCTTAAATCTTAAATAAAAACACCTAATAGTTTGAGGTTTTTAGTTTATATCATATACCATTCTTGCTAAGTTATTATATGGATATCTTAAATCAAGAAAAAATATTTTCTTGGGAAACATTAAGAACGATATACTATTTCCAGAGAATATATTATTTGAAACATTTATCGTAGTTATTACCCTATTTGTTTGTCAGCTCTGCATTTATGTACTAAAACATAATCCCAGCCCGGGGAGATATTTTTTTCAAAATATCTTTTTAAAAAGTTTAATTAAAAATTAATATTTTTATCTTAGAGTTCAATTTATTTAATGGCAATTAATAAAGAAATATCTTTATTCTTCTTTCTATCTTACAATGAATTAATGTCATGTTCTTAAGTCATTAAAATGACTTTTAATATTCAAAGAAACAAAGATACTTAATAAACCACAAGACTTGAAGAAAATGTTATTAAGATGAACCAAGGAACAAAGTTAATTTTAAGAAATTAGCTATTTATCTCAAAATAAATATTTATACGTATTTTATAATGTAATTTTTAAATTGTCTCTTTCTTTAGTCACTAGTCTTCATTTGTGGTTATTTAGCGTGGCAAATGAGAATCAGAAATGAAACTGAATTATCAAAACCAAGCAGGCACATTTCTAAACCACTAGCGGTTATAATCCTCTTCTTGATTAATTCACGAAATTAAGAGATATATTAATATGACAAAGAGGAATGGCAGGTATTAAGATTTTAAGAAATTCATAACAGGTCATTAGTATATTATATCAATTTGCCTTGCTATATTTATTACGATCAATAATTTATACTATGCAAATCATTAATTTTAATGAATGAAATATAGATTTATACTGAATCTTAATCAGGAGGAGAGGAGATCTCAAAAAGAAAGAAATTTAGAAAAATATCACATGAAGTGAATTTGAAGAAAACACACATCGAGTAGTTATTTTGTCCATTCGTATCTATCTAGAAGGGATGTTCGGTTTGAAGAACTCAATGAAATACTAGGTATATAAAGGTATCGCTTTTTTTCGAATCAATAAAAAAATGTATTTTTTTCCTCATGTGAAGTCATATATATTTAAATTATTGATAGCCAATGGTGTGATTTAAATAAATTAATTTTATCGCTCAGGACTAGAAGGGACATCTACCGCTGTTATAAGGGGAATAAAAAATTTATTTTAATCTGAATGAAAATTGCAGAAATTATTTTTTCTCCTTAACCTATTTTCTGAAAGATAGAGAAAAATGAATTAAACAAATATTAATTCATTAAAATATAAGTCATGTATCAAAGGTCAGAAGTTTGCTTCCCTTCCTAAACATATTTATATTATATTCGCTTCAAATTAATTTAAATAAATGGCCTCCGATGCTGTAAATGACTAAAAATATATGAAGAAAGAAGAATAAATAATTATATTTGTTGAACGTATTGCTTATTAATTGAACTCATTAAAAAATAATTTACCCCTTGGAACACATATAGTAAAGCTCTTTCATTATGATCCAAGCGTCAGTGGTCGCTTCCCGTCGTAAGCGATAAAAGTTATTTAAATATTATTGGCTATTAATAATTAAATTAAATAAATATGAATGGAAATAGACTTAAAAAATATTCCTATATGAATTTAAAGATTATTTTAATTTCTAATTCTAATTTTCAATGACGTAGCTAGAGTTTGGTTTGTTCAAAAGGGTCTTTAAGTTTGCATTTCCTTCTCCAAAAAAATTTCTTTTTTTTAAGAAATATCTAGGCAAAGCCTTTATCGAAATAAATAATATTAAATATTTATGGGAAAAAATGTTTTCCTTTCTTTTCAAATTCTATTTAGGGTAAACATAATACACTCAAAAAGAATATTTTTTAATATGATTTAGCCACAAAATTATTTTACAAGATTACTTTAAAAGAACATGATTTCCAAGAACGTATTAGTAAATTTTTTAAGTACCCTATATTTTAGAAATCTAATCTCCGCGGTATAGTGACAATCACGCAATGACACCTAACACGGAGACCTCGGTCCGAAAAGGAAATTTTTCTCTTGAGATGTAGTACAAGGTATTAAGGTTGAGAGGACTCGTTTTGCTGCGCCACTACCGTCGCTAAGTGAGCATTGTCTATCATGGGATGTTTGCAGAGGGTTTGCTATATATGTTATAAATTATTTAATTGAAAGAATGTTAAGAAAAAAAAATATTTGTAATTGTAATTAAATGTCAAAAGTTATTAAATGAATATTTTTAATTCAAATGTTATCTATTGTAAAAAAAAATTGGAAAATAAAGTATTAAAAGAATGAAAGATGTCGTATAAACGAAAATGACATTTTCAAAACTAATTGAAAGCATCTGTAAAATAGGTAAAAAATTTATAAATGCAATTTGAATGAACGCAATACGGACTTATTACAAAGTTGTGAATAATTCAAAAGTAAATTATTTGTTCTCTTTCTTTACTGTCGAGTTCCCAACTGAATCATAATATTTATTTTTATTTCATATCCCGTTCCTATGTAAAATTCCATTCCATTATACTGTTTTTTATTTTCCCAAAAGCTTTGCAATTTAAAAAAAAAAAAAAAAAAGAAATAATATTTTAAAAATGAATTATAAAAGAAACAGTTTTTTAATTTTTTCAGCAAAAAAAAAATATATATTAAAATTAAATAACAATTATATTTTTTATTATAGAACATAATAGCTAGGATATGTTTGGATTAAATAAATATTTTAATATGAATTTTAGATCTAATTTTTTTCTATTGAAGGATAAGGGAATGGAAAAATTATTGTTGCCTAAACTACTAGGTGCTATTTTAAGACTTTCTAACAATAAAATCTTGATTTATTTATTCAAGATAAAGGAAAATTGATGAATTTGAAAAAACAATTAATTTGGACCATTACCACAAATACCGTTTTGAAATAAGGGGACTTTTAATTTTTCTATAATCGACAATGATGTTGGTGACATTAATTTTCGAAAGTCTGAGTTGCTTCCATTTTTTAAATAAAAACATGACCATTTGGGAAATGCATCGGAGATTTGAATAATATGAAAATAAATAGTATTAGTAGACACATTTTTTGATATTAAACTCTTACCATTTAAAAAGCCCTTGGTGCAGATGTAGAGAGAGGTCTTGACTCA
>JAAAKE020132570.1:0-14225 GCA_010014785.2 Anisolabis maritima | reverse complement strand
GAAGTTAGCTACATATTAGACTGCTTGAAGTTTCGTGACGACAAAAACCGAACGGACTTTTTGGCCAACCCAATACTTTGTTGTAAAAGATGCTTTTAAGCTCTATCCATTAAACAAAATTAGTCCCGCAAACAAATCAGAATTATACGGTGATATTAATATATTTTTTAAAAATTTTTGTGTTGAATTTTACATGTCATAATTAAAAAAATATTTAATGATATTAATATATAGTGAGTATAAAGTGACCGGCCAAGTCATGGGACCTATATTCGTCCTCGGATTAAGGAGATCCCCATCGATGCTGAGAAAAAATTTTAAACCAGGAGGCCTCCAGAAATAAAATAAAAAACAAGTCGGAAGTTTTTAAAAATATTTTTGAGGGCGTTCCAAACAATATTATTTCACGTGATCCCTGTTGACGGTCTTGGATAAAATATTAGTGACTTCTCAAATGATTTCTTGGTGAACATTTAAAAAAAAAACATTCTATTCATAATATTTAGCCGATTGCCTCGCTATCTGTTGAGATAAATCATTTTCTACGCAAACAGAAGTATTACAAGACCAGAAGTCGGCATAGAAAAATTGCCTTCCATTAACCAAAGAGATAAAAGGAAGATAGACAAGATACAAATTATGAGTGGCTCTCTCTCTCTCTCTCACACACACACATTTAAGAAAAAACGAGAATTTACTTGAATAGTTGAAATTTTAGAAATTTATTTAATGGTATACAACTCAAGTGATTAATTGAAATTGCATTGTCTACGACGAAACGGCTTTTTTATATTCAATTAAAAAGTACAACAAACAACTAATTTAACTCTTGTCCCTTGGAGCAGAGATAGAGGACTCTCTTCAGGTTCCAAAAGTCAGTTTCAGATAAAATTTATTAGGATTAATATGGCTACGAGTAATTATGCACGGAAAAGCCTAAAAAACTACTAATCCTGCATTTTAGACTAATTCTTTTTACAATTCAAGTTCTGAGTTTTAATTTTGCATCTTAGAAACATTCAAATCGTCTCAAGTTAGCCAAAGAATCGAAAAATTTATTTAATCGAAGGGGGTGCAACAAAATATTTTTTCGCATCGTCAAACGCAGTACATATTCTGACTCAGTGAAATGTGCTTCTTGTGCCTCAATTGAGTTTTTATGGAAATCTATAGATTTAGTGTATTGATATAAAACTTGTTGCAATACTAGACTCTCTTAGTCACAAGAGAAAATCTTATTGAATTTTGTTTTAATTAATCTCTTTGGTTCAAAAAGATCCCATACAGTTAATTTATGAATAAAAATATTAATATATGAACTCATAGACGGAGGAAAAGAAACTTAGGATCTCCTTTGAAAACCCTGCACAAAATGTTGAGTCCCCTAAAATATTTCTTAAGCTTGTTAGCAGAGAGGCTGTATTTGGGCTTACAAGGGGATAGAAAGAAAAAAGGTAGAAACAAATTTCACGAAGGAAAAATTATGAGCATTGTGGGAGCCAACATCAGACAAAGACAGCCAACTTTCTAACAACGTCTCTTTTAATTTAATAATTCTATTAAAAATAAAGTGGAGAATGAAGATTTTCAAAATTTAATTTGATAGGATTTGGGAGTATCCCTCTTCTTTTTTTGCTTTTGACAGTCTTTTAAAAAATGTTTACTCAAATTCCTTATAAAAGTAACCCATAATAACAGAAATCCTGAGCTATAAAATGAACTTGCTAAAAGTTAAGGAATAATTCGAGTACATCTCTGATTTCCTATTAATTGGAATTTTGATAAATTTTTTTCATAAGGTGTCTTTGAACTTGAGTTGACTTCAAATAATTAGCTATTTTATTCTCTCTTAATAAAGGAAAGTGTATGATCAAAAATTAACTGTTGTATTGTTGGCCCATTTTATTTAAATTTTAAATAGACGATTCTTATGAAATTCGCCGACCTCTCTTTTATCTTATCTTCTTATTTAATCTCGTACTATTCTTTTATTAATAGTTTTTCTTTTTAATTAACATTTACATGTGTGTATGTGAACACAAGTTATTGTATTTAATTGTCGTTTTATTATTTATGATTGTTTTATTTATTATTTTTATGTATCTGGAATATATTCAAGAACATGAAATAAAATGAAACGAATAATAATTCAAATTAATTAGCGCATGACATCGGCAAAAAAAGAAAGATTTAGTAATATAATAACTACTCTTCTAATACTTTTAGTTCAATTGTTCTTAAAATGTGCGCTCTACGACCCCCCTTAAAATGTATATTTCTGTTGAAATCTTGATATCGATTTTTTTAAGCAAATATATACTATATATTACATCTATACGTAAGAGATACTTATATTTCCAAAATTTCACTTACTCTCTTCTTTACTACTGTAGTACTTTACTAAGTAATTTAAATACCGGTATGTCTATAGACAAAAATGACTATTTTTTTGGCAAATATAAACAAGTTGATTGTACTAACGAGCGGTCAACTTTGTCTAAAAGCATCTACTCTTCATCCAGTCGATGTAGTAATGATGTAGTATAAAATAAAATAGTTGAAATTCAAAAATCAAAATATCAAAAATCTTATTAAATTTTAACCTTAATGAAAAAATACCCTTTAGCGATAGTTATTTATAATAATAATTATTATAGCTGAAGTAAGTAAAATTGTGAGGTGAAGAAAAAAGAGTAGCAGCTTTTTTAATTCTGCCACTCCTCGTGAACGCATCGGTCTTGTTTAAAACCATCCTCAGGATTCGAATTCACCTTCAATATAATAAAAATAAATTCATAATTTCATTACATAACAACATGATATTTGGGAAACATTTAGAATACTAGTATAACCTGTTGCGAATACATCAATCAATATGCCCAAGTAATGATGGGTTGAGAGACCTAAAAATAATATTTAAAAAGCCATAACAATATATGAAAATTAATATATACTTATTACTATAAAATACTATATATTAAAAAAAAAAAATAGAAAAAATAAATATTTTATTTTACATTCGCGTGAAAATAGAATAAATTTCCAAATTTTGTTAAATTATTTAAAATTATATTACATCTACATGTAAGAGAAACTTATATTTCCAAATTTCACTTACTCTCTTCTTTACTACTGTAGTTGAAGTAGTCATTTAAATAAGCCTATAGACAAAAATGACTATTTTTTTTTTTGGACATATATAAACAAGTCGTTGGACTAACACGAGCGGTCAATTTTGTCTAAAAGCATCGGATCAAGACTCCAGAGCTTAGGTTGAGAAACATTGATTGCTCGATAAATAAGGATAAAAATGAAAAATAGTCGATGTAGTACGCTATTTTCACGCGAATATAAAATAAAATAAAGATTCTTTTGTAACTAACTTCATGCATCACTTGAACATTAGCTTTTTATTATAAGTAATAACATTTGAAATGTAAATAATAATAATAATATACCCCAAATTTTTTCCAAATAAGTTGTTATGTATTAATTTTTATATCCATGACGATTCGAATTCTGAAGAAGGCCATAACCAAAACCGAAAAGCTAACGAATCAGATGTATTTTTACACATCTCAGGAAAATGCATTCTACTTAAACACTTGGTGTGGACTTGATAACTTAATCTCTATAGCTATTATAATTTCAATTTTTATCTTTTTGTTTCTTCATCAAATTTTATATTTCTAAAAAACAAATTCATAATTTTTCACGTACCTCGTCTTCCATTCTAAAAAGATTTATATGAAGTTGTGTTTTCCTCAAATGATTAAATATTTGGAATAATGATATTAATTCACAGTTAAATGGCAGCGTGAGTCGTGATAATCCCCATTAATCCCCCCCCCCTGAGATTTCTCTACTGATAGCTACAGCCGTTGCATTCCTTCTCGGATGCCATTCCATCTGTAATGAAGATCATCCCGGATTTTAATTAAACCCAAAGATTTTAAAGACAATATCCGACCAGTCACTCATAAAACCTTTTCCCTTCCCCCCTTAATAGTCAATAAAAGTTTAATATATTCTGATATAAATCAAACATGCACAAACCAATACGGGCAATAAATCTCTCTCCCCACTGGATAGAATGGCTTCAGTGTCAATCAACCCGGATTTCTTTTTACCTGAATTTTTTAATAACCTGCTCTTAATTGTCCCTCTAATCGCCAATAGAAATAGAAAGAGAGAGAATTAATTTAATTCATTCTAATAATAATATAAAAAATATTTTTTATTTTTATCCTCATTTATAGAGCAAACAATATTTCTCAACCTAAGCTCTGCAGTCTTGATCCGATCACAATAATTTCTAATTATATAATTGAAATTGTGATCCTACTTTTTTATCGACAGACCTAGAGCTCAGAAGAATCGGATTAATCAAAACCGGAACGACAGCTTGGAGGAGCAGAATAAAAATAAAGAAATATTATTGTTATTAACATAATCTGTCTTTTATTATTTTGGTTTCAATAATTAATTTTTTTTAGAAATTTTTAAAATCTTCGCGTCTCTCTTAAAAGGAACCCACTCCACAGGTTGAGAAACGTAGTTATAGAGAAAGAATTCAATCCTACTCCTTATTTGGATACTTCCTCTGATAGGGATCCTCCAGTAAATGATAGGACAAAATTTCAAACTGGGCTCTAATAAACGGAGGTGATCTAACTTGTCTCTAACATTTGAATAAAACAATTGAATTTAAAATAAAATATTTAAGCAAATAAAATTATTTATTTTTTATTTAAGTTTTTTTCAGCATCTGAGGCCTCCGTCCTTATTTATTTAAATTAATTGGTACCCAATATAATTTAAATAAATTTCTGTCGCTGAGGACGAGAAGCTAACCATTGACCTTTGATACCTTAAGCCAGGCCTCTAGCTCTGCACCAAAGGAAAAATTATTTAAAATTTACAAATTATTTCAGAAAAATTTAATTAAATAAAAATTAAGAAATTCCAAAAAAATTCAACAAATTTAAATAGGCAAATAAAAAGTAATAAATTACAGCAACAATAAAAGATATAATGCTTTTCTTTTCCCATTGTATTTGGATTTAAAGTCTTAAAGTGCCGGAAAGATAATATGGTCAAGGAACCTACAAAAATAAGTTAGGTCACATTAACCTAAAAAAAATTGTTTTTGACTTTTTCTTGCTCATTATGGTTATTAGTTAAAAAACTTCTAGAAAATAATTTTGATTAAGACATTTGGAATAATAAGTTATATATTAATAATATATAAACAATAAGATGTTTATTTGACACGCAATTATCGTATTTAAGTGAAAATTGTAGTAAACTTCAGGTAATATGGAAATCTGCTCCCAATTAAAATCTCACTTTAAAATGAAATTTAATAATTAAATTATTTTTTAATTACTTTAATTAAATTAAAAATAAATAAATCATAGATATCAACCAGAGATGGTACCAAGGATAATATAAAACGTAAGAAGACACCCCCTATCAGGTACTAATCTGGAGTCACCGTCAATGTTTAGAGAATCTTATTCTTTCCTTCACATCGAAAATATCTTTCGACATTCTGTCAAGTTACTTATTTTTTTTTTAATACTCTTTTTATTATCCTTTACCTTATTATATCTCTGATTCGGGCTTGGTATGTGAGAGAGCTAACGTTTAATTAGAGGCGGAAGATTGGCTAAAAATAGCACAAGAAATGGTTCGGGTGGCTGCCATATCTATTTTTAAATTATTATTCACCATTTAATAGGATATGATTTTATTATTATTAATATGTAAAAAATTAGTCTTTCCTGCCTGTTTGTAACTAATGAACTCTGAAACCACTTGATGAATTTTTTCAATTTTTAAAAAATTTCTGCAGCAGATTTTTGACAATATAGTTGGGAACCTTTTTTGGTTAGGATTACATTAGTAAAAGGTTAAGTCGATTATATATATATAATTTTGTGTTAATTTCATGCACAAATAAATTATAATCAAATACAATATTTTTGTAATTATTAATTTATTTCATATCAAGTATGACTAACAAATACGTTGCTTTTTTTTGCAAAGTTGCAATTACGTATAAAAATAAATTACTTGAAAGTGTTATTTTTTTATTCTCAGTTTAATTGGCCTCTACTTGACCTGTTAATGAGCAGTAACACAGTAATAAATAGTATTTTTATTTTATTTTTTCTCTGAAATCACTGTTATTCATTTAAAAATAATCATATTATGACATAATATGATTTATATTTAACTGTGTATGCGTATGACTTTCTTCTCGGCAGCTGACTGCTGCGGGGCTGACTCTTGTTCTTTTGCCCTCCTCGGGGCATTGTAACACGTGTCTTATTTATATACCGTCGCCGCCTCTTTTTTTTCTTTAAATCCGGGACTGCATCTTGCAACATTTGTTCTTCAACTCACTTTTATTGCTATAAAAAAAATTAAATTAATGACAAAGCCCGAAAATGAGCGAATGCAAATGGTTTGTTGTCCCGTGAAGGACTTCTCTCTCTCTCTCTTTCTCTTGAGATGCGGATCCAGGGAACGATGCGCTCCAATTGAACAAACATCCAATTTCCAAGAAGAGTAAATTAATTTGGACACCTAACTCATTTGAAAATTTTTAACGCTTGATTTAGTTTATCAACTGGAAAAGAGTTTTTTTTTCTTATTTTTGAAAACAAACATTAATTTTTTATATTCAAAAAAATTAATTAATAAAATGAAAGATGTTTATTCTTCAAATAAAGGTCATCACTTAGCTACCTTTAAACAATCCGATTCGCTAGATGATTTCCCGTTAACGAATCATAATTTATCATTTTTTTAAATTATGGAATTTAATACTTACTGTTAGAGGATTTATTAAGAAGGGATAAGTCATTGAAGAAAAATTTGAAATAAATTTGCAATCTTAAATAGGTTGGCAGACCATCATCACCATCGCAAGATTTAAATAAATACTTATTCTTACGAAAATATAAAACATTAGAAATATTAGAATATTGGGAAAATTATTTTATTTAAAATAAATTAGAAAATATTTTATTGTAGATAATTTTCAATAATTGAGAATAATTTCTATTTAACAATAATTATTGTTGTTATTTTTTTTGCCTTTTGGATAATACCTATCTAATAAATAATTGAATTGTTTAAAGTTGATAGCCATAAATGCCAAAAATACTTTTTTTTTAAGTCGTAGATACCATATAGACTTTAAACTACACACAATATACATTAATTACGATACATGTAATCCAGGCATATTTATTTATATCAATTCGAATTGATCAAATTTTCATCAGACTGCCTGGGATCCGAACCCATACCCCCTTGGCTTTTAAGGTTATCATTATTGACAATGTTAGTACCTTTAATCTGTCGGCCACGGTAGGGAGGAGGATTATTTCTGACTTAATTAGTATTGCCAACTTTTTTTTATTTATACTCTTTTCGGCATCTAAGGCCATTTAAAGTTTATAATTTTTCACTTTATACAGATAAATAATAAATTATCGGTAGATTCTGCCGGACCTTCCACAGCATGAATCCCCGGGGCCACCATCCATCCTTGGTTAAGCTCACGGGCCTTACTTGTCGTCAAAAATCTTGGTGGCCGGTGTTCCTCTTTCCGGCCAGGCCCGCCGGCATATTGCCAACTTAAAATCATATATCTCTCCCTCCCATTATTACTTCTTTTAACTTTCATTATAAAAGAAAAGCAGGAGGGTCAACCAAAATAAAAAAGACTGCATGTTACATCAATCTTCCGGAGGCGATCTTACTTTTAAGAACCATCACCAGTTCTTTGAGTGAAAAAACTGATAACAGTTCTTATATATATAAGATCTGAAATGGCTCCGGAAAATTGTTGTAGCAAACTCTTTTATTTTGGCTGCCCCTCCTGCTTTTCTCCATTAAAAAATCATATCAATCACTACTTCACCTATTTTGGAGAGGCTTTTTTTTTTAACTCTTCTTTAAGCCAATGTCCTTAGGAAAAAAATTACATTTTACAAACAACAAAACATATGAAAGTGGACCCTCTGTTAAGGGATAAAACTACTATCTGTGGAATGGTCCATGATTTGGGATGTGACTTCCAATTTAAATTTTCTTTTGTATCATCTCTACTTGATATCTATGATTTATTTATTCTCTCTTTTATTGTTAATATCATTTAATTATTTCAATAATAATTTTTCTAATAATTAATTTTTATTATTAAAATTATTAAATTATTTAAATTTCTTTCAAAAAATTACAATAAAATAATTTTTTTTTGAATCCAGTTGATTTATTCCGATGTCTAGAATTTGTTATTTACACTCCTTGTTTGAAGTTTAATAGATCCCAAGTTTTAGCAATTTTTGAGGACGGAATAATTTATTATGGATGTCAATGCCACTTGTTTTCCCTTTAATTCATTAAGGGCATAAGGTGGGTGCTCGAAGGCGGATGTCCACGGATACCAGTTTGTAAATAATTGCTTGGGCGTTAATTATCAATTAAATTATACCATGTATTTGAGGTTAAAAAATATTTTATTTTTGACAAATTTACTACTGACCTATATTTTTCATTTTACCTACATATTATTCTTTATTTTTATGTCCCTTTGGCGATTTATTGCTGATCAATCTAATAAATTAATTGCTCTTTAATTTTTCCTTTATGGCTCATTTTTATGGACTAGTTTTTTGCTAATATTGTCTCGCCATTGCACAATCTTCCTTTGGCTAATCTTTTAATTTATTTATAATAACGACCTCATGGAATATATAAATAATACCACCTCAGGTATTTATTTATAATTCTGTATTTAATAATTAATCTGAAAAATGACTTTGATTGATAATAAAAAATATTCTTATTGGTTTGATAGTGAGGTGTGGTAATTTTTTTTATTAGAAGAGAAATTGCTAAATTTTTACATAAAATTAATATTAAGGACAAATTTATTATTAAGTTCCTGCTTGTTTGAAAGAAGTTTTTGGCTCTCAGGACGTTACTGCAAGACGGACAACCGTATTTATTTCAAGCTGAGTTTTAATTGTGGCACAGCTCGGTTGTTTTCAGCAAATGTACAAAATGTAATTGTTTTAACTCGATTGCAACTTTATAATTTTCAAGTGAAAACAAACTTATTTAAAACTTACAAAAGTTGTCATTCAGAATATAAGAATTTCTTAGAATATTATTATTTTTTAATTATTAATAAAACAAAAAGGGCAAATGTCAAAATTTTCTGCGGACCAACAAAATTTTCTCACGGATCACCAGTGGACCGCGGATCACTGGCGACCACTGGGTTAGAGGGCTTCTTGATAACAAGGTTCCGGAACAAATATCAAAACCATGAAAATCAATTAATTGCAGATCTAGATGAAGTTTTATTCATTAGTTCTGTTTTTACATCCTTATTTTTATTTGTTTTTTTTTTTTTTTTATAGAATTTCTCTCTAAAAAAATAAGTGTAAATTGTTAACTAATGAATTTTTATGAAACTGCAATGGACGATTGATATTGGCCTTTATTGCTTGAAATCAATGTAAAACTAAATATAGATAAATAAATATTATAATTATTATTAGTTTGGTTTTTATTTTTCTAATAACCAAAATAATGAATAATTTAAAAATTTTTCTTTAAAATAATTTTATTTATTATTACAACCGGTTTTAACAACTTTAAATACCTATATGTATAAAGTCCTTCAAAAAATTATTATTATATATAAAAATTTACAGAATACCTGAGGAAACTAAATATAAACCGAAACCGGTCGTAATAAATAAAATTGTCATTTATAAGAAAATTTTTAAATTATTTATTATATTACAAAAATAAAAACCAAACTAATACTTATTCTTTTCTCACCATTTAACCTACGTTTTAATATAATTATTATTATTAATTCTAAATGGGCCGGAAAAGGACACAAAACAAAATGCCGCATTTTTGTATAACCTAGATTATATTCAGATGTCTTGAACCCACAAGTGCTTAGAATCACTTTCTTTTACGTTAATTTCAGATCTGCTGATGGATCTACAGATAAAAAATAAAATTTGGGATAGTTAATTAAATTTCTTTATTTGTTTTTATTCCATTTTGTTTTATTTTTAAGGTCTCTTTTCACCTACTCTATTTTATTATCATTAGCTTTAATCTCTGACATTTATTTGATTATTTTATTTATATCTCTTATTTATTTGAGTTTTATTTATTTATTTATTTATTTATTTTTAATTATATTTAATTTGATTTAATTTTAAGAAAATCTAATTATGAATGAATGACTTTAATTTTGTTTAAAATAAGAGAGAAAATAGGTGTTTTTATTATTAATATTAAAAATCCCAGAAGGACCTCATATCTGTCATATTTTAGATATTATTTATATATATTATAAATAATTTGAAATTTGATATCTGCCTCTATGTCGTTTTGTATACTAAACTTTAATTTATCTGGTCGAATACATTTTTCCAAAAAAATACATCTCTTTATCCAAAATTAATTTCGTTTTTTATCAAAAGAAAACTAATTTTCCAGGGCTGGCCAACATATTCCTAATCTAATACTGATGGATTTCAAAATTTGACAAAAACGGCTTTTTTTTTTCATTTAATAAATCTAGTTTTTTTTTTTTTTTGTTTTTGATTCATTAATTATTCTTTTGCATTATGCGCACACTTTGTAACGGGCCGGATTATTTTATTTGAAAATTGTACAGTGGCTATCATTATTAAACACACGTCTTTGAATTAACTGTTACTTAATTTAATAATATATCTACATCGTACAAATCAAGGAATCTGAAATGAAAGGCGAAATAAGTTTACCCCATCTAGACCAAGAAATGATCGTACTTTATACAAATAAACTAAAGTTAAAACGAAAATATTTTTTTTAGTAAGGGTTCAAAGAAAAAGAAAACCAGCCGCTTTTTTCAGGTTGTAGTCACACTGTCTTATTTCTGAGCATATATTGAAAATAAATAACTATTTCAAATCAAAAAGACTTAGCAAAAACGAAATTATTGTGTCACTCCAATTAAATGGAAGTTAATTTACATGAATATAAATTTTGCATATTAGAATTGATTATCTATTGTATTTATTTTTATTAATCTAATGGAAGCGGGAATCTCGCTGATCAGGCAGGTGGTTGAAATAAAAAAATTATATTCTCTTGTCAACACTTCGAGCGTACCTCACGCTCATCTTCAGGTCTAACAAAATTGTCATAAGAATCGGAGTTTCATTTTTACATCATGTTTGTACGTATATGTTTCTTTTGACTTCATTTGGCAAGAATCTTATATTTACAAGTAATGGAACCCATGTTGTATCGTCAAATCTTCAGATACAATATCTATTATAATTTGACAACATATTTTGCAATAGCGGATGACCGTGATGCAAGAACATCATCAGACTCTTGGAGGAAAACAAGAATCCAAACTCTAGATTATGTTACATTAGAAGTTTTCTTTCTATCATAAGTTTTAGATAGATTGTTATTCATTTGAAAGGAATATTTAAAAATTTGATGAAAGAGAGTGGACATGACAAATAAAGGATTTCAGATAAATGAGTGCGAGTTGATTGTTATGACTGGGAACTTAGCTGATTTGAACAACAAATCATCCTCTTTATACCAGAACCTCGTCCTAGAATAGTATAAGCCGACTTGGCCAACCCGCGGCCAAAAAATAAATCGTAAACTTACAAGCTTTGCTAGATCTACTAAAATACCATTAATAATACTGCAAATACAATTTTAATATGCTATTAATTTATTATTTATTTATGCGCGAAAAGATGGATAACGTGCATGCAGATTGTCACCAAGGTCTTAAATTTAATAAGAACCAAGGGATTGAACCCGAGCTTAATTAGACCAATCAAAGTTTATTATACAAAACGACATAGAGACAGAGTTGAAATTTTTTCCAATATATGGTAATATCTCACATTCAATTTTTCATTTGGACCGAATAGGCCCACCTACCGTGATGTCCGTTTATTTACCCTAGGTGCATTCGTGTACAGAGATACACACCTCAAAACCAGCCGACCTCTGGCCGTAGCCAACTGTCGGCACCCCGTGAAGTTATTTTATTTCCTAACTCTAACTCCTTCTCCTCTATTCATTTCTAACTTTCTAACTACTCTTAATTCTAATTCCACCCGGTCCCTTTATTGTAACCTATTCTATGCTAGGGAGGATGTCCTAGTTTGAGGACTACTCCTTGCGAAGAGTGCTTCATTGCTTCTTTACGTCCCTTCCATAGGACGGGGTGTCACAGCAACTCCCTCTCCTCGTAGAGTTGTCTGAGGGCTCTTTTGTGATGGGATCCAATGTTCCAATCCAGGGCATACTTAAGGATTTGAGGATTAAGTCAGGTCCCGCTATCTGTCCACAGTAGCGTAGCCAGGGGGTTGATAGGCTGAAGGCAGTTTTATTTTTTTATAAAATAGTCTTCTTATAAATTCGATTTAAACTTAATATTTTTTTTTCATATAATTATATTATAATCTTCATTTCTTTTAACTTTGAGTAGGGGATTCATGCGATTTAGCCCTTTTCTAGTATACCTCTATTTACCTCCAATTTCTTCGTATTGGAAGTAAAAGATATTATTGTAGTTTTGAAAAAGTGAGGGGTGTGTTCTCAGAAAGGAATCTCGTCGTAACCCTGAGGTGTGAGTGAATCCATCAAGATGAGTGAGAGAGAATATCACGATGTATCCATTAGCTGATTGTTTGTATTTATTAGTGCTAAAATTGAAATGATATTGATGCCGGCCGGCTATAACGGTCCATCCTCTGTTTGTTTTGTTTTCGTGACGCCTGCGCCCTTCCTTCTGCACTTGCTTCGCTTGTTCTCTCTCATCTTCCGTTAACGGCGGCTTTTATTTTCAAAACAAAACAACACAATAACCCGGTTTGACTTCTTTCGGGTCCATTTTCTGCCCATATTTGCTCTGAAAGCAAAAAAGACAAGGAACTCGGTATCTCGCATATAGCTTCATTCTCTCTCCTTCCTTTAGCTTAAAAAAAAAAAATAAATTAAACAACCATCCGTCCGAGAGAGAATATCGTTTTTCAAACGTTATATAATAAATAATCGCTTTTTATATACTCACTTGGCGAGAAATCATTCACAACTCTCTTGCTTTATAGATAAATTATTCAAATAGTTCTAGCTTAATTTCTTTTTTGAATTATTTAACGATGAAAGAAAAGAAAAAGAAAACCCACTCTGACTTATCAATGGAATTAATCACTTTTGTTTTTTACTTAGTTAAAAAATAAATAAATGTATTTCGTTCCACTCTCTTGTATCTCCCTTTTCCATTCTTTGTCTCTCAAAACTCAAACCTCAAACTTAGAAGACATATCTTTCTAAGAATTTTATCTGGGAATTTACTTTTTCTCTTCCTAGTTTCTATTCAGACTCAACCTAATAAAAGAATATATTACAATGATCATCCGGGAAAATTCTTCAACAAATTTTTTTTAACAATCCTAAAAAATGTTATAAAAGAAAAAGTTCTGCGACGTGTTTAAATTCACGACTCATTTTGATATATTTTAATAAAAGTATAATACTTGTCAAAAATTTTCATAGGAAAATAATTTGGTTTGATAAAGAAATTATGAATCATGATAGAGGAATAATCAAACTCTTAAATTAAAATAATTAATCCTTCTTCCTATCTCTTTCCCTTGGCGTTAAGGCCCGTCTCTTAGCCTGATGTTTGATTATCTGAGCTAGGATTTTTCTTTTCTATTTTAAACCTTCCTACATTTAGTTATTATCTAGCTAGAAAAAATTCCGGTTAGGAAAGTTGTTTCATCTAATCGCCTGGGACCCGAATCAACGAATTTTGAAAAAATAGAAAAAACTAAAAGAGTACATCAGTAAATTACTTGTACCCGTTGGCTGATTTTATTGAAAAGCTTTTAGATGCAAGCATCGAGCATACCTAGCTTAAATATAAAAATTCAGCCTCGTTTGTTT
The DNA here is from genome assembly GCA_010014785.2 of Anisolabis maritima. Lineage (NCBI taxonomy): Eukaryota > Metazoa > Arthropoda > Insecta > Dermaptera > Anisolabididae > Anisolabis > Anisolabis maritima. The sequence goes on along the minus strand of JAAAKE020132570.1, from coordinate 197 downwards.
TTTCATTTTTGAGAAATCTTGTTCATACCCATAGGCAATTTTGCGAGAACCATTTCGCAATAATTTCTTACTATATATTTCATTTAAGTAAGAGAAAGTAAAAAAAGGAAAATAGTAAAGTATTAAAATTTTTCTAAATAAATTAAATGAAGTGATCAAATGTTAGTTGGAAGAGGAAAGAAAGCTTGGACCTGCAA
>JAAAKE020132569.1:0-33670 GCA_010014785.2 Anisolabis maritima | reverse complement strand
GTTGGGGTGTTGGGTGGGGGTGTGTGGGGGGTGGGGGGGGGGGGGGGGGGGGGGGTTGCTGGGGGGTGGGAGTGAAGGAGGATAAGCGCAGAATTTTTTTTTCTTGTTTTGTTTTGAATTTCCTTTTTTTTTTTTTTTTTTTTTTTTTTGATAAAGGACTATCTTTTGATGTTGATTCTTGAGGAAAGCAATGAAACCAACGATATTTTATTTTTAAATTTCATTTATTAAGTTCTGGGTGATTAATTTTCCTTTTACATAATTTTGAGATGTTGGGAAAATTTTTAGGCACATAGAAAAGTGAATATTTAATAATGAAAAATAATTTATATTAGAATTTAAATTATTTTTCATTATAAAATATTCATATTCAAAAATCTCCTCTATTTTACAATTGATTATTCTTCCAAATTTAATTTAAGTTTTAAACCAATTTTTCTTGTTTATGTTTTCAATTGTTCTATGGGAAAACGGAGACTGATTTTCATTTTTGATTTTTTTTTTCATAATTTTTTCTCACTATCATTATTTGGACTAGAAGATCTTAGAAAATTAGAAAAAAAAAAAAAATCTTAATTTCCAACCCTTATAGCAATTATAATAAATAATAAATATGCATTTTTTTTTATCTTTTTCCCTTACTCCATAGATTAATGAATATATAAAAAAAAAAAACAATAGGTGAATAAACTTAATAATTAAAATGGATTAATTTCAAACAACTAGTTATAACAGATGGTCTTTTGTTCCTCAGGCCAGGGTCCGCTCCCCCGGAACGCTCCCTCCACCCCAGCAATGGAACTCCTGGAGGCCCGGTAGCTGTGAAAAATGAACCCTGCGATCGAGGCTACGAGTCATACGACCTCTGTGAGTGCCTCTACTTTATTATTTCATTATCGATTATTAACAATTTTAAAATAGAAAATAATTAACATGACTAGGAATATAAAAATTACTACGGAATTTTATTCTGAAAAATTAATTTTTCTAACGATATTTATTAATTTTTTTCTCGTCTTCTTACCTGGGATTTAATATTCTTAAGTCCTCTATTTTATGGTGTGTTTTTAATAAAAATGATGAACAAACAAAATTGTTAAGTCATTGGACGAATTTCACCCCTAGGAAAAAAAAAAGAAGAAAAAAATCTCCCAAATCGATATAAATCGTTGGCAAATGTCTCACCTCTCCCTCACAATAAACATTGAATATTCACTCTGTATATTATTAAAGCAAGTTAATTAAGAAAGATGATTCCGTTTTAATTAAATCGCCAATCAAGCCCAAGGCTTAATCCTCTTGGATTGTATGTATTTAGGGGAAGCTAAGGCAACCTCCCCGGACTGAGTGGAAATTTGGGACAAGCAGTCACTATAGAGAGGGGGTGGAGTGAGAAGGTTATAATCTGACACTAGATACATAACCCTCCCCGAGGTTACTTTTTAGGAGGCCCATTGCTATTCTCTCAACGCGTGTGCTAAAATAAACATTAGGTTGAACTCTTAACTTAGACACACCCTAAGGGTAAGATTTTCAGGGACACCCTCTTCTCATTATTAATATTTTTTTTGACTTAATACAATTACTATTACAATTACTAATTAATTAATTTTCGTTTGTTTGTTAAGAATATAGTTATGAATTAATTTAAGTAGATAATAACAATCAGCATTTGCCGTCTATTCTTAATCTCAGGAGTCATTTATTGCTGAAGTTTTAATGAATAAGAACAATGCGTATACTAAATGAAAAAATAACTGTTCCTGGCATTTTTTTTTACTGTCGCCAGAGTATCTATTTATTAATATCACTAAACCAGCGGTTGTCAACCTTTTGAAATTCACGGATCAGTAACGTAAAATGTGGAATCTTGCGGGCTACTAAACATAACCCGCCCCTAAAAGACATTATATAAGGTAGGATATAAAAAGTTGTTTGATAATGATTATTATACTTTTATTTATTATTTATTAATTAGAAGTCATATCTACTTAATTGTAATAATATTAATAATTTATTGATTCATTCAATCCCACCTCTTTTTGCGGTTGTTAATTAAATTTGACAATAATCTGCCTTTTTTTAATTCTTCAAAAATTTTTCCAAAACTGGCACCACTTTGTGACTAGACCTTTTGTCAATTCGTTTGTCCATCTCTACTCACCTTTTTCCCCCTCCTCCAATTCTTTCCATCCGTCAGTTAGTGCTTTGTCTATTGTCTCACATGTCATCAGGTGTATGTCTCTTCGTTTTTGCAAAATTACTGTTTCCAAGAATTGTTATGTTATTCTCATACCTTATTTTTGCCCACACCCTTTTTCCCTTATGTATTTGTTCGAATAGTCTTTCGCTATGTGACACATAGAGACATTTATTTAATTATTTAATTATAATTAATAACCTATATTTGTACGCTTTTCACCAATATGTATGTATTAAAATTTTATATCTACAAGCACACATTAAATTGAAATAATTGCCCGATGGACCTACTCCCGGAACACCATCGCTTCGTGGTCCTCCGGTTTACGATCGCTGATTTAATTAAAGCTCCATACATTTCTCTTGCCTATTACAATATACATTACTCTTTACATATTTCAAAAACCGAAACACTAATATTTACAGCATGTGGCAGTCCAAATGCGATTAAAATATGGTTAGAATTTTTAAAGCTATTTATTTAGGTAAAGTTTAGGTAAAGGGAAGGTGCTTCCATATAAAAATAATATTAATTATTTGGGAAAAACTTAATACACTACTATTAGTATTTCTAATTATTTTTTAATTATTGTTCAAATTCTTTTATTTAGTTTTTTGACATCTATAACTATTAATGTTTAACTCTAAAATTTATCGCTCAAGATTGAAAGCAACTAACTTACTCTTGAATTTTTTCTCATTAAGTGATATTTACTTTAAGAAATGATTGTTTGAATCTTTTGAATCATTAGGTCCCTCTTTCCAATTGGAGTATCTTTACATTATCGAGATATATCGTAGGCTGTATTAATATAAAAGTTTAAGTAGTTATTTTTTTTCATTCACTATAAAGTGTCTTTTATTTATTATTAATCCAGTAAATAAAATACATTAAAATCCTTTTCTATCTTCTAACTAGCAAAAAAGCATGCAAGTATGACATGTTGCCACTGGCGTATGTATATCTTTTTGCCACGCTGATAATAGGTTTAGGTCTAAGCTTGTTAATTCACAATGTCAGTCACGTAGGAGCGGCTTGAAAAGCCTTCGTCAACGGAAAATATTGTCAGGAAATTGTGCAAACCGAGGGTGTGAAATCCACCCCCGCCTCTCATCTCTTCTCAAATATTCAGCGCAAGTCAAACCACGCCGTCATTTCATTTTCGATCCGATTTATTAATTTTTTTTCTTTTTATTTCAAAAATTTCTAACTTAACATAATATCAATTCAGGTTTTAGCAATGTAGAATATAGAAAAAAAAGAAAATGTGACTGAACAGCCGTGTCCAATTAGATTCGAAAAAATAGGCTATCAGTAGGTTAAATTGTTTAACAAAAGTTATAAAGAATAGTATATTTTATTCATATATCTTTTCTTGAAAGCGCTTTCCTAGTTAAGTCAGTGCTCTCTGTGCATAGAATATAAATACTTGTTCTTATTTTTAATTTAATTTGAATTTATAAAAGTGTAATATAAATTTAAAGAAACAATTGGGTAAAGATCAGAGTTTTTCAATTATAATCTAAAAGATGGCCTGCTATATAAAATTATAACAATATAAAAATATTTTATCGAATTTGAAAATTTTGATACTCTCTGAGTTGCAAACATTATTTTGCGATGATGTGCGACTACGTCGCTTGTTTCCGCGTTATGGTACACATTTCACGATGAACCGATTTCAATGAAACTGGATATCTAGATCTATCCTCGGGATGGACGACTTTAAATTAAGATATGCTTTGCTATACCATAAACTTATATAAGCAGAAATCTCATCTTATATGGCCTCTGAACTTCGGGTCTTAATTTGTTCACAACATAAGACCAAAACAATGGCGGAATTCTTTCTAGTAAGCGCAGCTAAGATCTGGAATGGAATTCACCCCAACGTCCGGCGCATTGATTCAAAATCAATCAGATTATATTCAGATATTTCCTTGGTGCACTGGACAGTCAACTACGAGTCGTAGTTGTCTCTTTTGGTTTGATCTACCCCACCAATGAAATATTATCTTATATAATTATCATTATTTTTCTTTATAGATTTGAATTAATTTTCTCTTTCCTAATAGTTTTATTCTTATATTATTATTATGTATACAAAGAGGGGTTTTAAGCCCTAAGTACATGTATAAATAAATAAATAAAATCTTAAACCCTTTTCTGCTGATTATTTTTTGGGTTAAATCGGAGAGTATTTATGTATTTTTGAATTTCCTGCTCGCGCTATTCGCGAATCAACGGGTTAGCTACGACCAAATGTTCTTAGTTTAAATATATATATATATATATATATATATGACCATCACCATGCATTTGAAATGAAAATTTCGTGTCGTTATAATAAAAAAAAGAAATTTGTTTTTAAATCATTTTTGCTTTTGTTTTTGTACACATATATTTTGTAATTGTATATTTTTGTTAACTGAAAATTTATACTAACAATAATTAGAATGTAGTAGTATGTACTATGTATTTGGTAATATGGCCAAAACACAAATTAAAAAAAAAGGCACTATGAATATTTGAACTGGTGGACTGGACTAGTATAATTTAAGATATATAGAACTTTTAAAAATAATTTTTGAAAATATAACTCAACATTTCACAAATAAAATCCTTTAAAAAAAATAACTAGATAAGAATTTTTGTATTGTTTCCAGTGCCACACTATTTACTTGAGACTTTTTCTTATCTTGTCCAACGCTTCTTTCTTGAGAAATTTTCTCATACGATTTAAAAACGAATTTTCTTTCTATCTTATTGAAGACTCAATTAAAATTTTCCAGAAAAGGAAATTGCAATGACATCAAAATTTTCAATATTCTATAATTTAATAGAGGGATGCAAAATGAATTTGAAATAAAAAAATAAAATCTTAATAAGACATTCAATTGAGTAAGAGGGAATCGTATTAAGAAAGCCACTTTTTATTTGCTCTTACTAAATTGTTTAGTAATACACTTGAGGGGTTGTGTTTTGTTGTGCATTTCGCAAATGTAATTAGTGATTTATTGCAGGGGAAATGGGAACGTTTCCGCTCTCGATCGTCACCCTCCCTCAGCAGCAACTTGAACGAATTCCAATTGACGATATCCTTTCTTATCACTTATTTTAAATCTCTATTTTGTTTTTTATTGGTTTTAGAAATTCGTATCAGTATTCTAGCCTGGATCGGTTCTCAGGCACTTTAATGAAATTTTTCTAAATCTATAAGAAAATTAATCTGTTATAGAGACAAAAGGTTTAAATTTAGATGGCGTAAAATCAGAAGGAAGATTGAAATCTGACTCAAAATTAAATCCATTCAATATTCTATTTTAAAATTAATACATAAGATTTTCTATTAAAGGAAAATTAAATGTAAGAAGCTATTTTTTTCCCCCCCGCCAACATTTTGGATATTTCTATTCTCACTTAAGAATCCATACGAATATATAACCGATTTATGTTTATTGTCTCGTAATATAATTTATTTTGCGAAAAATGTTTTCTTTAATTGTTTACCTTATCGATGAGCAAAAAATGCTAAGTCGTTTGGCTTGAAAAATAATATAACCGTATATATTTTTAAGGTAAATATACTCTTTTCCCGTTTCGCAAACGAAAATGGGAGGGGACCGCTGTTCTAGACAATCAATTTCTTAGGATAATATGGGTTCCCGTTTGCTCTCCAGCAGGCGCCATTGTTAATAGAGTCGCCATGAGAGGTTCAGGATTAGCTGCTTTATTCCTTCTGCTAATCACATTTTGAAAAGTTATAGAAGTCAATTTCATTTGCTGAAGATTATCTTCCTTTTTAAATATAATATAAACGTGTATATTTATACTGTAAATATACTCCCTTATATTTACAATAATTTATTAATCTTTATGTTTATAGAAACTTTTTCATTAAAAAATTAAAAAAAAAAATTAATCAAGTTTTTTTTTGTATATAGAGTATCAAAATGGACCATTAACTGTTGGTTCAAACTTTTGTTAGTGAACATAAGCTTTTGTTTACTTCCGTTTGACAAACTTCAGAGGCACAACAAACAAAACACTCACCCACACCAAGATAATAGCCCCAAGTATACGAACTGGGATGAGAGAGGGCGATGTTGTTATCACTAATTAGTAATTAGTGTATAGATTGGCGGGGACTGCACATGTGTGCACCCCAGTATTTGTCGGCGATGTTGACACTATCCTTGCTAGCACAATGGCTCTGCCATTTTCATTAGCTAACTAATCGGTGGTGAGTCAAAGCAGACAGAGACGGATAGGGAAAAGGGCAGTAAGAGGGACACCCCGAATAAAAATCCCATCACAAGCTGGTGATAAATGATCGAGAGGTGCTCCGCGGTTTGTTTGTTATGGTAATTGACCCATGCTCTACAATGCACAGCAAAGCTCATGTGATGATGATGGCATCATCATATTTTCATAATAGAATGATTAAGATCTTCTCTTCATATTAATGGAATGACGTTTTTTTTTTCTTTCACTTACTGAAGATAATAAAAGTAATGCATTTTTTAAATTTATTTTCAAGTGTTAATTAATAACTTTTTATCTTCTTCAAATTTAAAACTCATCTATAATAAATTATTTTTAATACTATCCAAACCAAACTCAAAGCCGCCCCTAGTAATCGCGGAGGCACTACAAGAAATCAAAAAAATTTTTTTTTATTTTGTTTATTGATGTTAGCAAAAATTGTAAATTATTATTTTTTAAAATTATATTGTATTATTCATCCGACCGATTTCAGCTTATTTCTTAGCCTCTTCAGGTTAATATACAAAGATTTACATATTAATCAGACTATTTTCTTGTAAACTTTTATGAAATTTTTCCTTGGATAACTTATTATAAAATTTTTATAATATGTAAAACTTTTTCTATTTGAAGAGGCTAAAAAATAAACCGAAACATGTATGGACAAAATTATTTTTTTATTATTATTATTTTTGAAATAATATTCCTAAAATAAACATCTTTTGACCGCGGAGCTCGAAGAAATTACCTTACGGAAAGCAGTTTCCACCCCGCCTAAAAGAAAATTACTATTACAAATATTACAAAATAAAGCGTACTCTTCAAAGGTCCAAAATATTAAAATTATATCATTTAACAAATTTTCAAAAAGATCAATATAGTTGATAAATTTTCGACTTAGCTGATAAAATTGGATTTTTTCATCAGAAAATTTGGCCATTTTTGGCCTCCCCGGGACCACCGTCCCCTTTTAGAAAATTTAAATTTAAAAAAGTAAAATGATAACACTTGTAACTAAATTTGATGTTGCAACAAAAAAGAATTTTTAGATTGAACTTGGAGATAATTGATGCTACTAAAGGCTAGTTATTAAAATCAATAAACAAAACCAAAGAATATAATTAATTTATTAATTAGCCCTTAGCTCAAGAGGATAGGATATAAAATAAAAATTATAATATAATATTCATAAAATAGATAACAATAAAATAATATGAATATTCATAAAATAATTCAATAACATGACCCTTTTTTTACTCTTCATTGTTGCTATTATTCTTCTGTGATAGCTAATCAGTTAAATTTTGATATTCGCTAATATGATGACTTTGAGGAGTCCTTAGCTTTTTTCAGTTTTCCTCCTGCAAAAAAATTATCGGTTAGTTTTATTATTTTTAGAAGACAACAGAAACAAATATTATTAATACAAATAGGAAGGGAGACGCACTCAGTTTAGGTCAATTTAATTATATTGCCTGAGTCCCTTTTTAGGAGGGGCGGATCAACCTATCACCGACACAAATCTTTACACAGGTCGCCAGATAAGTGATTAGTTGCTAGGCTGCTTCAATAATTTATCAAATTGGAACCATGACATTGTATAATTTCACATGTGCTTTTTTTCACTATCTACGCTAAGTCAAACAAAGAGTCGAGAAGGGAGGGGATACAAAATACAAATAAGAATTGACAAAAGAATCAAAGAAAACTATACATCTATTAGGGTGTGACCTAGTTATTGAACATTTGATTATAAAACCTGCATAATAAAAAATATACTTTTTTAATAAAAAAAAATTCAGTTAATAATATTAAAATAAGGATTCTATTCAAGGTCTCACACCTGGTGAATGCAAATTACCTGAGCTAAGCCTTTCTTTATATATAAATCTTTTCTTCTTCTTTTTATTCTTCTCATAAAATCTTAAGCCGAGTGGCGGGCTGTCTTTTATTTTTCATTGTCCCATCATCTGTTTTCTCTCTTCAAACTGACGTTGTGGATATATTAATACAAATACGGAACAAGGAAAATTAGAAGAAAATAGGAAGTATTCACTTTTTTCTCTTTATTTATTATCTAAATAATTTTTATCTCGATAAAAATAACGATCTCTCACTCATCTGCCATTTAGGAGCTTTTAAACTGTTCATGTAGCCAGTTTTCTAAATAAAATTAGAAAATTACCAAGCGTTTTGCTTTCTAAAGATATATTTACATTTAGGGTTTAATGTTTTCTTTTTTGGACGTGAGGGAGCACAAGTTCAGAAAGAATGAGCAATAATAGTTCCATTCAAAATGAAGGTCATGAAAACAAAAGTATACTCTATTTGCTTAAAAATTCTTCTTTTTATCTGATAGTTTAGGCTGGATTCATTTGGGAATTTGTCAATTTTTTTTTAGACGGAGGAAATAGATCTCATATAGAAGGGCAGGATCAGCCAAAAATAAAAATAAAAAGCTTTTATATGTTTTTTGATCTCGGAGACGTTTCGAAACAAATTTATTATTTCATCATCAGTCATTGAAATAAAATCCATCATTTCTCCAAGAGACAATACAAAGAAGTCATCGTCCCCATGTCGTTAAACTCGTCAGAGCAATCACTTGTATATTTTGGTCATTATAATTGAAATATAGACCTATGTTATGCATGACTCTGACTAACTTTATGCAAAATAATTTGTACTTAAGGTGATTAGTAATTAAAATATTTTTAGTATGCTATAATATGGGATAGACTGATGAGACGAGATAATAAACTTGTCTCAAAACGTCTCTGAGATCAAAAAACAATTAAAGCTTTTTATTTTTATATTTAGCTGATCCTGCCCTTCTATATGAGATAATTTTTAAGATTTAAGGGATTAATTTGATATTATTTAGCTATCTCCCTTCAAATTTTGAGGTGTAGTCTTGTACTCACAATCCTGTGTCCTTGTTTATATTATCGTTATGATTAATAAAAAATATTCATTATATTTATATAATATGGAATGGAATTCAATTAATTTTCATCAAATTAAGGTCATTTTTCTCTCTATGTTGTCAAGTAACTAAATCATCAAACGAAACGAAACCATGCCGTCGTCATTTTGAAATCTCAATTGAATTTGCCCCAAATGTCGTACAGAAGAAAATCGTATTAGATGAAAAGCCATCTAGGGAGAGGGATTTTCTTTTTCTTTTTCTTTCGAGGGGAGATTAAAAGAGATAGATAGCGGCTGCTGTTGGCGGCAATGTTATTCCTGTATCATTTCCCGGGGCTGATTGCCCTCGCCACCTCCACAGGGAATCTGAGGAATCCCAATCAGCAGCTCTCCCCTTGAGATCTACGCGAATCTGGGCTAATAACTTCAACGCTCCCATCTTGAGATTTTGCATATCAATGGCATCGAAACCTTCCCTGAAATTTGTAGATTTCATCAAGTCAGAGGCTAGATATATCGAAAAAGAAGCAAAATATTAATAAAATTTTATTGAAATAAAGAAATGTATGTCTTTTTTTATCTCGGTCTATATAGGTTCAAGGTGTAGGCTTTTCAAAATTGAAATTTATGGGACGTGGCCAGGTCCCTATTCACAGTTACAAAAATTTTAAATCATTTGTCATTATTCTCCATCTCCACCAACATTTTATTTGTTTATCAAACACATTTAAGGATATTTTTTCAAAAGATCGATTTTTCACTTAGAAGAATATCCCCATTTCCAAATTTTTTTTTCATTTATAAATATAACATTGCGTAATCTATATATATATACTAATTGCGAAGTGCCCGTCTGTCCATCTGCCTGTCTGCTCGTCACGGAAATTTAAGTAACTTCCCGTTGAGCTAGATCTTTGTAATTTTTATATATATTAACATTTTTTTACATATTCTCGAATCAGTTTCAAACTATGCCCCATAGATAGAAAAAAGATCGAGTAGGGACTTCCCAAAGAAACACAGGGGCTCCAGAGGAAATCTCCTCCATTGGTTTGGCGCAGAAACTGTGGAAATATTTGTTCTTTATTGTTTGCTGGAAGGTAGGCAAATTTTTCGATTAATTGCTTCAGAGCTCCTCTAGAGAGATTAATAGAAAAAATTCATTTGGGTTGCCTACCTTCCAGCAAACAATAAAGAACAAATTTAAGAATAAAAAAAAAATATTCTTATTATCTCTCAAACAAAGATTTTGTCTATACAAAAAAAGAAACATTCAACTGCCGTTTTTAACTGATCTAAATATGAGAATTCAAATTAATTTTTTTTACAAAATATAGAGCGGACAAAATAAATTGTCATTACAGCATTTACTCTCATCCCTGGAATGGAAATTGCCAACTATATATCGATTTGAACAATCGTTCACGCCTTAATTCTATACTAGATTGAAATTATAAATTACATCCATCCAATATCCATTAAATAATTGATTAAAATTTCCTTTCTGTAAGTAAAATCCTTTTAAGATTCTCTCCCATCTTTTGATGTAATTTTCACTTGACCACACGCATTATTTCTCCCTTTTCCCCTCTCATGGGTTAAGGTCTCATCATTATCCCTTTCACACTGCCCTTCTGTCCCTCCCTTGTCATCCGATGACCCGAACACAGACCCATCAAATAAATTACCCTTAATCGCATTGCAATGATATCGTTCTACCCCTCATCCTCATAACCAATCCTCACCACTCACTTCCCTCAACACAACACAAAATTATTAACTAAACATCGTCATGACTCTATTCTATTTAACGACTTGTTAAAATTTAAAGATAAATCTACCAAAAAAAAAAAAAAAAAAAAAAAGACATTTGGGAAAGTTATTTCTAAATTCATTGAGATAAAATTAATAAATGAAAAATTAAGAAGTTATGACTCCTAAGAAATAATTTTTATTTATTGATTTTTTCTTAAAGGGCTATATCTGTTTGATACGTTAATGACAACGCGAGCTTTCCTTATCTTGTTGTAGAATATATCCTGGTCTTTTCCTTTTTAATAAAGCGACGGGTCAGTCTGATTTACTTGTAGGCTGCTTCACTTATAAATAATCTTTATTGGATTGAAAATTAGTGCCAACAGAGCCACAGCGCAGAACTAAAAAAGGGAAAAAGCATCAAATTTATGTCCAAAGTTCATATACTTTAGGAAGAAGCTTTGACTTATTTTTAAAATCAGAAAGTGAAAAAAAGGATATCCCTGTTTTTTTTTCTTTATAGTCATTTAGGTTTCTTTGGTCATTGGTCGTTACAATTAAATATTATTGTTATTAGAAAATAATCTATTATCGGCGACTACCGACGATCGATTGATCCCCTTGTTTCTCGGGGTCACCCATCCGAGGTTCAGCGGTGTTTGGCCTTGCTTAGCATCATTGATCTTGACTGTTCCTCTTTGTCTAGGCCAGAGCTTCCGCCTGATATTCCTGTGAATTAAATTATAAATATTTAGAGAACTAATTATTTTCTAATTAAAGCTTTTTGAAATTGAATACAGGGATTCCTTGGTCAACGACACCTTTAAATAACGAAGTACTCAGCGATAAAGCAGAATGGTTAGCAACGCTTGATTATGAACTTAATTTGGTTTGGTGTTTCGTCCCGTGTTGGATTGCGAAGTCAAAGGTTGAACCTTGAGTAATGATGAAAATCTGTTCTAGGTTGAACCAAGACATCACTGTATTTTCAATCGAATCCTTAAGAAATTTTAATCGCATTTCATCATCCGTCGCCTGAAAAATGCACTTATTTGTGCTCCTGTACTTTAGAATAGAGATATATAGCTTTAGCTCCATAATCTAAGAGTCAGTGGTTCACTTTCCGTTCTAAGCGATGAAATTTATTTAAATGATATTGGCTACAATTTGATTCAATAAACATAAACGGATAACTGGAATCGTAATAAATAATATATTAAGAATTATCGTAAATGTCTACACAGCCAAAAGATAAAAAAAAAAAAAAAAGGCATTGTTAATAAGCAAGCTTTCAGTAAATTTTTAATTATCTAAAAAATAACAACAATGTCTTTTTGCTTGAAGATTGTTGTTAAGAAATTATTAATAGAAAAGACTTTCAGCCAATGGAACCCGAACTCGAACGGCTGAAATAAAAAAAAATTAAAAATTTTTTAAATTTGCCGATCTACTTCAATCCTAACAAATTTATTCATTTTTGTGAGATTTAATTAAAATTCAAAAAAATCTCTAATTATATTGGCTCGTCCGGAAAATTGGTCCGAGCATTGAGACATATCTGTTGAATAACGGTTGTTTTGCAAATCGTCTTTAATTCCATCCAATATATAAACATAAGATAAGCTAGTTCTATTAAATCAAATTTTAAAATTTACACATATATTGGAACAACACATTGGAATAAAAAACAACCGTTAGTGTACTGAAAGCGGACTCCACAGACTTGGAAATATTAATATTTACATTAAAACGGAGTATTACGCAAATTTGGCTTAGAATTCTACCTATTAATAATTCTTTTTTTTTTTAAGTCTTTTTCTGAGGCAATTTAGACTCCGTCCTTATTTATTTAAATTAATTGGCAGCCAATATAATTTAAATAAACCGACGGGAAGCGAACCACTGACCTTTGATACGTGAAGCCAGACCTCTAGCTTTGCATCAAGGGACAGGGCTTAATAATTTCTTAACAGCAACCTTCAATCAAAAAGACATTTTTTAGATAATTAAAAATTAAAATAATACATTGACATATTATTGTAATATTTAATTAATTTTTAGAAAAGAGTTATTTCATTTTAATATAATAAGAAAGACTACCATCTATGGATTAAATAAAAATTTCAATTTTTACTAAAATTGAATGAAAAATATATAAAATATTAATATTTGAGAATATATTGTGAAATATTCTGGTTCTTAAAGCCTTATATAGACATGTATTATTTTATTATCTTTATAAAAATCAGGGAGATTATTAATGAAAAGGAAAGAGCTTAAATATTTTATCCCTCTGTTGAAATCGCTTAATTTTTTCACTGAAATATTCCAGTGTTTTTGATTGAAATTCCACCCCTTGTATGTGATCCCTGGAATATTATAGTGAAACGGGTATCAAGTAGAGCATAGTTGAAAATGTAATTAGATTTCATAATTCATTCTATCAAGCGGCTTGGATTCTTGTTTGCTCGGGCATGTTGCAGATTACATATATCTCTCTGGTTATTCCATTCGGACATTATTAATTGTTTGCTACTGGATTATGTGTAGTACGCAGTAACGGTAATCTGGAGACTTTCTGGCTTTCATTAATCGAATTTAATTATACTAGACGGGATGGAAATCGTGATGAGTCCCAAACCCCGTAAATCCAATTATTTATTGACTAAGGATTTCTTTATCATAAGGGAATTAATATTTCTAAGTTTTAATTAGAAATTTTATATTCATATATATATATATTTTATTAAAGTTTTTCTTGATCTTCAAAATAATTGAAAGAATATAGGTCATTAATTTGATTTTTCAACATCTCTATTTTTAATTGATCATTACAAGCGGAACTCGTGCTATCGTTATTTTCTTATTTCCAAGGGCACTACTGCAACAATCTTTCAACCAGAGGTACTTTTCACCAGCCTAGTCAAAGCTTCCTGAATTTATTTATACACGAATATTATTACTTATAATAAATAAAAAGCTAATGTTAGTTACAAGAGAATTTTTAAAATTTTAATTAACTTAACAAAATTTGGAAATTTATTCTGTTTTCCCGTAAATGTAAAATAAAATGTGATTTTTATTAATATTTATTTTTTTTAATACAAGTTACAATTAAAAAAAAATTTTTTAAGCTTCTACTGGCCATTTAGACTTCGTCCTTATATATTAACTGATAGCTAATATAATATAAATAAATTTTTGTCGCTCAGGAAGGGAAGAAAACCATTGACCTTTAGTACGTGAGGCAACACCTCTACCACTTCATCAAAGGAGAAAGCTAAAAAATTTAATTTATTGTAAACTTCAAATTGGATATGAAGTTAGCCACAAGCTGATTTTGACACTATCAAGGATGCCACCACATAGACTCATACTTCGGCTTAATATTGATTGCGAATGCTTTCGCAACGGATTATACTAAATAATTAATTATATTAAATAATATCTAGATTTAATAAAGCAATACATTAATCTTAAATTATTTGTTTTACAAATTTATTTTTATTTTTGTCGACAATATGTTTTTAAATATCAGTGAATGATGATCATATTTTGTTCTTATAGAAATGAGAAGAAAAAAAAAATAACTCCGGCCGCATATGCATTTTAATTAATATGCATGAATTAGCGGAATCCGCTGCAAATCCGAATTGTCCGAGGGTTGTGGAGGTGCCTTAAGGCTGCTATCTGCCCTTCTGCCCTTCGCTCCTCTCGTCCCTAAACATGAATAATGAACAAGCAAAGCTTTTAACATCATTTCAACGAACGCCACCTTCTTGTTCCAACCCTTATACATATAAATATGTATGTAATACTCATGTAATTCATTGGCCAAATGATTATTCGGCCTTATCTAAATCTATCTATCCTAAGTCGAATCATTAATAATTATTCTTAACAAAGCCTTTTAACTAAAATTAGAAAGAAATTGAAATAAATTACGTTCTGAATAATAAAAATTAAAATTTTTTGTTAAATACCCAAAGGAGCTAACAAATCTCATAGGGATTACCTCCCTTCTTTGGTAATTATAGTAACATTTTTTCATTATATCTAAGGGCAGTAAATACATCTGGAAACTTTATAAAAATTTAAATAAAATTTTATTGTTTCTTGCTTTCTTGGACTTAAATACGGAATAAAAAACTTGGATTTGTTGTTCGAAAAATTGTTTTTTTTAATTGTGTTGGAAAATTAATTTAAATGATGAATTTTAGGATAGTAATATTTACACTCAGGGGGTGAAATCTGGTAAGTACATAGAAGTCGACCACAAGTATCCGAGCTAAACTGACATTTCTTCACTTCTTTAGGAAAATATTGTTTTATTGTTTATAATTGCGTGTTTATTTTTATTTATATTGTTTATATATTTTTTTTTAAGTTCAGTTATTGTTTATATTATTCATGTTTGTTTTGTAAAATTTATTGTTGCCCTTGATGCAGAGATGCTAGAGATCCTTCCCAAAAATTATTTAAATTATATTGGCTACCAATCAATTTAAAATAAATAAGCACAGAGTCTATATAACAATATATGTGTACATTATTATTAAAATATTATTATTAAAATAGAATGTCACCACACGACCCAATATACATGTACACAGACATTGTTATATTATGCAGAAGACAACTTTGGGCTTGATTACAAATAGCCTTTAAGTGAATGACGATAGACGAATAAATCTTATCCGAAATATCTCTGTTCAGCTTTTGGCTTACAAAGACTTTCATTTGCTACAATTTGCCTGTTACTTCCTTCACCAGACTCCAACAACAACTGGCTACTAATCAATAAACATATATTTTAAATTTACATTTGATAGTCACGTATATCAGACCCTATTTATTATTAATTTGCCAATAATATTTCTAATATTAATATTTAAGCCAATTGTTTCAATAATATAAATAAAACTAAAATTCTGATCATTCAAATATTTTTTGTGATTATATTTCTTTTGCGTGGGGATTTTGAAGAGAATAGCTTATTGAATAAATCAGTAGCATTATGAAAGCTGAGCGTATCTCGATACTGTGCCCTAAGTGCACCTTTCCACTTCTCTCCATACACACACACACACACACACAAGCACCCCACCCTTTTCTATCCGCCCCCCTGGCCTACATCCCACTTGAGACGCCCACCACCGAATAATCTCTCTCGTATATCTATATAAAGGCGCGCGCTTACGTTTAGCTCTTTGTATTTTTCATTAACTCGTCTCGGGGGTGGTTATCAACATCACCACCCCCACCCCAGGGACTTTCTATACTCTGTAGCGTTTATTCACCGCTGTGCCATTAAAAACTCCTGTACTATTAATTTCAATTTACCAACTCCTTAATTTTGCATAGTGCATCTTCAGAAGAGGAAAGGGATAAATGGAGGCTTTGGAAAATAATCGGGAAAAAAAAATCCTTCTAAATTACTAGCAAAATCTAAATTGAAAATATTTTCAAAATAAAATCGAAAGAAAAACTTTTTAATTAATAAAAATACAAAATATTAAAATATGTTGATTTAGATTGGATCTACAAAGAAAACTATTTGGAAAAATTAAGATTGTTAATAAAAAAATTTAGGTCTTTAGCAGGACTATTAATACTTTTTTCTTATATCAAAGGCGAATTCATAGAATTTAGAAGTCACAACTCCTTTTAGAGTTATAAATGAACAAACTTAAAATAATTTAAAATCCCTATAATACCGGGAATCTAGAAACCTAAAGAGAGGCAGCAAAAGAGTCATAAAAATTTGGTGGTTCATACAACTTTCCGATTTTTTAAATATTTTATTCGAGCAGAAATTTTATATTTGAACTAGATTTTGGTTTGCATTATTTTTAGTCACATGGTTAGAGAGACACTCTAGACAGGAATTCAAAATTGCTTATAGTGAAAAATCTTTATATTTCAAAACGACTGATTATATTGAAAATATATATAATAATTATATTGAAATAATATATAATAACAGTGACTTAAAATTTAATTTAGAATAACTTTTTTGAAAAATTAAAAATAAGGAAATATAGATCAAAAACTAAAAAACTGCAAAAGTACTTGTACACTTTAAATATCTTTAATTATTTATATGATACACAAAATTTTAAAAAATCGGAGATAATTTTATAAATTTGATAAATCTAAAAAGTACTTCAGTAAAATACTAGTACTTGTTGGTCGATTTTACTAAACCTTGCTATCAGATACCCATGTTAGTCCAAGTTTATGTTTAAAATTTCATCTCTCTAGAATTTTTAGATTAATATATATTTTGGATTCTGATAGACCCATGAGTCATTGTCAAAATATTTATTTCTGTTGAAATCTCGATTTCATAATTTTGGATTACTGCATTATCTTCGGTAATTGAAAGTAAAAATTTGTTAAATTAATGAAAAATAAAAAAATTAAATGCAATTATCGGCGAGCCCAGTAAAGAATTGAAATTAAAAATTTTAAGGCCTTATTTATTTAACATTACCGTTGACGACATTTTTCCGCTTGGTTTAATTCAATGAATTTGGACTAAAACTTTCTTCAAGATTTTTAATTTCAATCCTTCAAAATAAATTGATAAAAAATAAGTATTAAAATGTTGGAGATATTTTTAATTAATAGTGAAGAAATAAAACAAAAACCAATTTTTTTTTAAATTTTCCAACTAAAGAATCTTTTTATTCTATTATTGTTTTTTTTTTTTTTTGAGAAACGTTCCGGCTGAGACTGCAAGCCTTCCTCAGCAGTATAATATTTAAAGGCTTGTCTGATTTACATTTTATTACTAGTAGTATTGCAATCCATCTTTTTTGGACAACTGTAGTTTCTTCATTCTCCAACCCGCCCTCTGACGAGAATGTCTTACTTCACTCAAAAGATGATCTTATATTATGTGGTTGGTTATTCAATTCTCTCTATCTTATTCTTAACATCTGGGTATATTATTAATAAGTGTAAGTAAAAATGGAATAGGAAATGAGCAAATTTTAGAAAAAAAGATCTACCGTTTAATGAAAAATATTTTTGGGTACATTAGCATTCCAGTGAACACGAGACCCAAAGCTGGCATTTCTTTTTCTCCATAATTCAGCTTTAATAAATTTGGTGGTGGATATCGCTTATATATAAAACATTCTCATTTGCCATCTAATGTCACAGATGTCTATCGCACGTGAAAGCAACGTATTTTTAATATATAGACGATATCCACCAAACATTACTGCACTGATAGGTGGCGTTATGTAGCTCTAAATTTAGACAAAAATAAATGCCCTGGGCTGCTTTCTTCTTCTTCATTTGAGACTTTTGTTCCATTAACATGAGTTTGAGTGGATTAAGAACAAACTCAACTCAACTTTTAGATTCAAGATACTCTAACGAGCTGGACCAGTAGGGATTTTTTCATATTGATTTCTTATTTATGTTTCCTAAAAAACAGTGATTTAACTAAAATATTATTTTTTCGATTTCACAAAACAATAAAAAATTGAAAATTGTCTCCCTTTGATTGTGTGGTGCATGCAGTTCGGTTTTTTTCTCTCCATAATAGATTTATATTTTCATGATTTTTTTTTTCAATTTCGTAATTAAATACTAAAATGAACAATATTGAAAAATTGATTCCATTCCACAGAGTATTTGGTTGACGATAATCCGATTGTGTCCATTGAGAGTTTGTCATCTAGCTATAAAATAATTGATAAATCAGCCAGAAGCTTAACATTTAAAAATATAAAAAAATATGTTACAAATATTTGAATATATTGCCTTTTTATATTATATTATATTTTAATTTGCTTAATTATTAATTAATTGCAAATTTTTCAAATGGGCCGGTATTTGGTCCCTTGGGAGCTTTTGCCAAAGGGAGATGTATAATTTAGAATTCAGCCCTGCTCTTTTTTTTTTTACTCGTTTTGCATAACTAAAAAGTTAAAGGTCGAGTGATGAGTCGCCATTTAAACAACATTTATAATTTATCTCAGCTCTCGAATGAAGCTTCAAATCAATCTTCTGGAACCTTTGAATGAATTAGTCACAAATCATGGCTTGACGATATCGTAAAAATTATTCATTTTATTTATAAATTACTTCTTTACGAAATTAAGTAAATATTATTTATTCAGAGTGAGAGAACTTCCTCTATTTGTTCTGCCTGTATTAAAACTGCACGGCTCGATATTTACAAGGTAACTGGGAGAAGATCACAATTGTCCTAAGTGTACAGAGGAGTCAGTCGAGCATATGTTGTTCGACTGCACCCTCTACTCCCAACATAGATACGCGGAATTATACGAGCCTAATATCAGCGTCAATTTTCAAAATATGGTGGCAACAAAAAAATAAATCTTAAGAAGCTCAAGAGTCATAGACTAAGTTCCATGGAAGGGAACCCACCTGACACACAGGCAACGTTGTGTTTTCGCGACGGCTCGCGGTATGAATGGGTGGAGATAGGCGGAAAACGCCCAAGGGCCACCTGTGTGCAAAAGTGTGTGTGTGTGTGTGTGTGTATTAAAACTGCCTCAAACACTTGTGTTTTTCATCATGAACAACAGCGATGACGAAAAAATAATCACCTCTTCGGTAGCCTTTTTAGTATGAGTCGTGAATTATTGAAAAAGAAGAGGAAAAAGTCTAAACAAAGGAGATGGTGGATGGAATAACAAAATTATGGCAAAAAAAGATTGAAAATAACAGATTTATCGGAATAAAACAATCAATATTATATATTATAATTATTTATTTATTAATTCTATATTATAATAAAATAATAAATAAGTACTTAATGGATCCCGCGCCGAATGTGTGGATGGGACAGGAACTTGCCTGAACATGAATGTTGATGCGGGTAAAAAGACCGACTCCGGATGGGAAATGGCCAGCAACCCATCCCAGTAAGAACTTAGCGAATACCGCATGTGTGGAGCAGTCTTAATATAAATCCAAATCAAAGAGGAAGGCAGACTGCAGCAAAAAAGAGAAGCCCTTGGATGCCAAAAGCCGAAAAGAGACGTTTCGGGCAAAATTTATTCCTCCATCTTCAGTCACTTATTGACTTCTTCTATTGATTATGATGACGCAAAAATTATTTGCGTTATTCGTTTATTGAAAAAATCAAATGGAAGGTAGTGGCCTACATTCAAGCAACAATGTCAAACACCATCAACTTCAAGGCCGAGAATCTGTAAACTACAGCATAATAGTGAGAAATATCCAACCGCTTATAGCATTTGCATTTGTATCAATTAGTAGTCAGTTGCTGCCGATAAAGAAATAGGAAGGCTGGCAGCAGAAAAAAAAAGAGAAGCCCTTGAATGCCAAAAGCCGAAAGGAGACGTTTTGGGCAAAATTTATTCGTCCATCGTCAGTCACTTATTGGGTTCTTATGGTCAGGCCCAAAATCATAATCAAAATCCTGCTTAAGGACATTGGCATGAATTGACAAATCCGTTGTTAAGTGCTTTTCGACAATGAAATAAAAACTCCCATACTTTTTGTTTGTTGTCGTACCTATTGAGTTATTTTTATAACTTTCTGATTTTCTAATTAAACTTTTTATAATATTTTTTGAGTATGCATATTTTGAACATTTTTTGATTAGTTGGCTAAAAATTTTTTCAATATTTATTGAGTTACAGATATTTCTTATTCTAAATAATAATATTTCACCTTTTATTATATTTAATTTTTGATATATAGGCTAGTCCGACCCAAAATTCAGTCAGATTCTCTCAGATTTGGTTGGTTTTACAATTAGATTCCTTATTAATTGGCCACCATTAGTTCTTCTCACATTAATATAGACAAAATTGATCTCTCTATTTGCTTCCTTTTTTTTATAGCTAAGATTAGATCTGGATGATAACTATTAAAAACCAGAAACTTAACAAGTCCAATTCCTTCATCCACATATTGTATGAATAATTTCAATTTTAATTTCAATATTAACTCCAATAAATCATCCAAGATGAGATTTTTAGAATTTTGGGAAAGCATTCCAAAATAAGGTAAATAAATACATCCTCCTATATTATTTTTATATTTAAAATAAATGACTATAATGGAGTTGCTTCTTGGAATTCTAGACATCTCTCACTGAGAAAGACAGGCAGCGTTAGCAGCCGAAACCAGAGGTCAGAGGAAGAGAATAAATAAAATATATATATTGCAACTGTATATTATCCCACTCAAAGATAACTTGACAACAGTTACTATTGTTTATTCCGCTTTTAAAAGAGGACGAAGGCAATAACTATCCAAAAAATAAACTTGCTCGTTTTTACAGGGGCAAAGAAGGCTGTCATAAATTTTAATTTGACTTGAAAAGGTTTTACGATCTATTATTTAATTTAAACAGAAAATCAAATTTTTTTCTCGATCGTGTTAAATTGAAACAACTCCGGTTATTTCAAATGCTTGTAAAAATATAATACTTCATGTAAAAACAGAAGTAGGTATATTTTGACTTTTCGAGTTGATCTGTCCTTAAATGAAGCCTAAAGTCTGGCATTGCTAAGTGGCGGTTTGACATTCCTTTTCTGGGTGTCCTTAGAGCCTGTCAAAAAGGATTCCTCTATGCTCTTCTATTGTTCGGCCCTAAGACACATAAAGAAAGCCTCAGAGAATCCTACCGGCCTCATAGAAATCGTGTTAATCAAAATTCATTTCACACTTTACTAGAACAGAATTGTCTGGTTGGATATTTTGCATTCTCTTTTTACAAGATCGACTAAAATTTTAAGAATAAAAAATACTTTAGCAATTTAATATCGAAATGTAATTTTTCTTCAAAAATTTATATTAAAAAAAAAAAATTCAAAACAATTTCTACATTTTGAGGACAAATTCGTATTCACTATTTAAGAGATGACGGGGTGAAGTATTGGCACATCTGTTTGAAAGTATTGTTAGGTAAAAAAGAGTCATATAGAACTATTATTTTATTTCTTTTGAAAATGATTAAAGAATTTCAATCGCCTTTTAAAAAAAAATTTTTTTAATTCAATATTTTGAGAAATGAAATCATAAAAAATGACTTTGGTTAGTATTTTGAATTTCATTTCTTTAATGAAATTGAGAGAAAAATGCTCTCAAAAGCTGTTGAAATATTTCAAAGAAAAGGGGAAGCTTTTTATAATTATTCTTAAAATTATTTATTTTAGCCATTAAAAAGCTCGGGTTCGAGTCGCAATTATTTACAACTTTGCGAGAAAGCTCCTTAAGGAGAAGGAAAGTGAGAGATAATCTAGTAATTGGGTCTGGCACAAAGGGTCCTTAGGTGTGGCCTAAGGGCCTGGATCTCCCAAATTTAAGGGGGGATATATATAAATCTCTTCCATCCATCCAATATTTTTATAAAACAATAAATTTTAAAAATTGTTTGGATTTGTGTATTTACTGTTTTAAAGAAAAGAAAAAAAATTTCTTAATTTGTCAATTACTTTAGTAATCATTAAGAAAATTTTGATTTTTCTAAAAATAATTTTTTTAATAAATAATAATTTAAATAATAGATCGTAAAAGCTTTTCATGTAAACTCAAAATTTATGACGCCCTGTAAAGACAACCAAGTATATTTCTCAGGTTAACAGTTGCCTACGTCCCGACTTAAAGGCGAACTAAACAATAGCATCTCTTGTTCAATTACCTTTGTGTGGGAAAGTGTCTTTTCTTTTTTTCCCGGGATGAAAAGGCCTTTTTACCTTTCCTTAAAAAGAATTCTAGAAAATGTTTTAAAAACAACACCATTAGCTACTTCTAAAAATAATAATACAACTCCTGAATAATAATAATGCTTATTTTCATTGAGTAATAATTAGGCAAAAGCAGCGTTTCTCATCCTTTTGGGTTAGGCCCTCGACCCATAAATAGGGAAGGGGAGAGGGGTCAGGATAAGGATTTGGTAACCAGACTTTGTAATGGAGGTAACTTTCTTAAAAAAATACTAAATAATTAAAATTTTGAGACGGCAAAAAAATTGATCTTCCTGTATATAGAAAGACTAAACATCAATTATTTGTTTAAAAAATGTGGAGCGCTAGTCTAATATAAATACGCTGAACAGAATTTTGGATGCAATATTTTCAAAATTAATTTTCAAGGGATGGTAAAATAATTTAAATTTAAGTTAAATAGGTAAAATCAAACATGATATCTTTATTTTTTTTTAAATAAATAAAAATTGTAAAAAGTAATTTTTCCTTAGTTAATTATCTAAGTTTCGGTAGAGCCTTAAATCCATCATTAGGGCATTATTATAGCTTATACCTTATTTTTACTATAGAATTACACTTGCATGGTGATATACGTTAATTAAATTATTATTATTTATTTTTTTTAGGTGGATCAACATACGCAAATCAATGCCAAAATTCAGTATCTCTTTATGATTGTAGCTCATTACGAGAGAAAAATTCCCAAGGTGAGAACTTATAAATTTTATTATTAAATAATGAATAGATTGTTAATGAAGTAATATCTTGGAGGCAGACTCTTATAAACGAGATTCCGGAGGGGGGCGGCCGAATTCTGCCGGCTGGAGGGATTCTTCTTCCTCTTCGTCGTCTGTTGAGACCGCATCCGCAAATGGATCCGTTTCTGCAGCAACCGCTGCAGCAGCTGCATGCACTCTGCAGCAACGCAGAGGTTCGCTGCAGCTCTGGCAATTTCTAGTCTCCCTCCTGGATGATCCTGGGAATGCATCCTGCATCGCCTGGACCGGGAGAGGCATGGAGTTCAAACTTGTTGAACCTGAAGAAGTAAGTTTAGTATATCAAAGTCGCCTTACGACTTCATATTTATGTATACTTCTAAACACAAAGGCCTATTTTTTATTTCTATTATTTATATACAAAGTTATAAAAAAGGTCTCAAAGTTTAAGGCCAAATCCATAAAAAATCAATAGTAATAATAATCTTAGTTAATAGTGTAATAGAGGTATTTGATTTTTGAGGTTTGAACTTAAAATGAAGTTTTCTTTGGACTAGATTGATTGTAGTTTTCTTTTTGTTTTTACAAATTTTTAAATTCCTTTATTTTTTTTTTCTCCAAATTTATTACAAATTTTTTGTCAAAATCTTTACCAAGTAGATGAATTAATCAAGTGGTAGTAAAAAAAAAAGTAGAATTCTTAGCAGGTAGTAGTAGGTTCCAGTATGTAATATCTCTTCACTTAGATTGGTGGAAAGGCCATAATAATGATAGAACTAGTAAAGTAGCTATTATTTTTTTACCCTATATATAACGTATAAATATAGAGAGAATGAGAGGTTTTAATATAGAAGACTAAGAAAAGGTGTGTGTGCAGCCAGAAGAAAATTATAGTTTTGGGTGTAAATCACTCCTCTTCCTCAAGACCTAATTGGGAGCAAACAACTCAACAGAGTTCTTTTATATATATATAATATTAATGCTTTTATTAAAAAATATTATTATTAAAATATTTTATTTATAGCACATGCCGATGCGTAATTTTTAACAATTTTTGGACTTGAGGCAGGGCGTGATTTATGCCCAAAATTTCGACTGAAAATATAATTATTTTATTTTTTCCCCTGGCTATACTATTCTTTTCTTCGCCTTTTATATACAGACATAACTTATCTCTAAAATTTTTAATTTGTAGAGTTTTATTGAAGACCAATGGGGACCCTGAACCGCCTGAGCTCCCCCTCCCTCTTCCTTTTACTTCGCCAATGAAAATAATTTAAAAGTATATTCACAAATTGTTAGATGTTTAATCGTAGGATTTTAGATGGGGTAATTGCCCGAAAGCAGTTCAGATAAACAAACTGGATATACGGTTTTTTTTTTTTATTTATTTATATATTTATACTCCTTTCGGCATCTAATGCAATTTAAATTTTATAATTTTTTAATTTAAACATATAAATAATAATTTATCGGTGGCTTCGCGAGTGAGGGGGGGGGGCGTTCGGCTTATACGGTTCAATAGATTGAATAATTATCTAGTCATCATGAGTTGATAGGGTAGAACCATTAGGCGTTCAGAAGGCAAAGCACTTATTTTACTTTTGAAGTAAAATTAAGAAAAAAATAATTTAAAAATTCATTATCATTTTTATTATAAATAATTTGTAGTATCCTTTTTAATAAAAACTTTCTCCCTATGAGAGAAGACTGAGATCGAAAACAGGTCGATAGCCATTAAATCTTTGGACTTGTTGTTCGAAGGAGGAAATCTTAGGCTAATTCCCTTGAGAGAACTCCAAGGAAAGATTCTTACGAAGTGCTTAAGCCTCTTGAATAATTAATTCCTCTTAAACTGACCCTGCTTAGAAATAAAAGAGAAACATGAGAAGCTGAAAAAGCTCAATCATTAAAAAGATTAATCATTTATAAATAAAGGATAAATTAATGACTCACATCAACGGGCTTTTAATTTAAAATTCTCAACATCGAATAATTTCTACAATATATTTCTTATATACCGGAGTTAGATAGGAGGAAATAAAATTTAAGGTTTTCACGTTTAAAAATAAAAAGGTTTTACAGCGATTTATCACTTGTCTTAAACTTACTCCTAATCAACTTTTTTCCTATATTTTATTTATATTATTTATAAACAGAATAACGAAAGAAGAACGTAGCATATTAGTTGTTTTGCTTACTGGAAGGTAGGAAACCAAAATGGCCAACTCTTAAATGGATTTTGCAATAAATTGCTCCCGAGTTCCTTTAGAATGAACCAGGGCATACGCACGAGTTATATCTCTCTGAAAATTAATAATATAAAAATGACCTCAAATCTACCCAGGGGGAGGCACCTTAAAGGAATCATACTAATTTTAACAAAACACTAATAAAGAAGGAGAGAAGAAGCCCCTGGCCAAGAGGATAAATATATTGACATTGCCAATTGACTCCTTCTTCCGATTCCGATTAAAATTTATTTAAATCAACTGGATACTAATTGTTTCCAATAAATATACCTTGTAACAAGTATTGTAAAATTATTTATAAAATGGTTTAAAGTCCAAATGGCCTCAGATGCCAAAAAGACTTTAAAAAAAAGATCTGAAGGCAGGAGCAGCCAAAAATTTAAATCTGGATGCTTAATGAATCTCAATTCTAAATCAATCAAAATACTAATAAAAATTAATTAAACTTCAATCACAAAGTTTCTATAAATATTTATCGATTAAAAAATTAATGATTGAATCAAAATTAAAAGCGCTGATATTTCCCCCCTTGCGGATCAGGTAGGGGTGGGCTAACAAATTTTCTCGTCTAGTGATTGTTATTGCTAAGCAAGCGTGAATCCAAATGGGTGTCAAACACATCTTAAAAAAATAAATAAATAAATAAATAAAAAAAAAACAAAAAAAAAAAGCGGTAAAATACATTTTTTCACAAAGTGAAATTACCCCACTTACCACCTCCTCTGGATCAGCCTTTTTTAGTTCCAACCCTAAGATATCCAAAAACATTTGCCTTTCGATGCTTTAAATTTAATTGCGATTGATAAAATTCATAAGATAGACCCCAAGTCCAACACGAAGTCAGAAGGAAAAACCAAGCTATGTTGTATAAAAGGGACCTGGTTTGATTATAAATAGGGGTAATTAGCAAGAAATGAATAGAGGAGGAGGGGTTAGTGGTAAGAAGTCAAGTAACTTCACGGGGTGTCGATAATACGGCCGTCGACTAAGATTGAGATGTGTGTCTCCGTGCACGAAAGCACCAAACGGGGATTCCAATAGTTGGGCTTATACGGTCCAAATGAAATGAAAAACAAACAAACTATTTAAGTTAATAGAGAAAACTTCTTGAAAATATTATTATCATTTTATCATCGCTTATATCTTAAAGACGAATATTATTTACCATTTCATTATATCATAAAAACTATTATTCAATTTGTAGGCCAGTGCCTTTGGGAACTGATTTATTATATAATTATTTATTAAAAAATAAATATTATAAAATGATTATTTTTTTTATTTTTTTAGGTGGCTCGAAGATGGGGTGTCCAGAAAAATAGACCTGCAATGAATTATGATAAATTAAGCCGATCGCTGCGATATTATTACGAAAAAGGCATAATGCAAAAAGTTGCAGGTATTTATATTTTATTTACGGTATATATTGGTTATTTTTCATTATTTCATTATCATTGGAGTTTACAATAGCGTTTGTTCTCAGATGTCGAATTAAGATTTTTCTTTGTTATATTACACTTTAGAATAATATTATCCGGGGCCGAGAGGTTATAGATATTGATATTGTCAATATTGATAACTTTAAAAGTCAAGGGGTGTGGGTTCGGATCCCAGGCAGTCCGATGGAAATTTGTTTAAATCAATTGGTAAAAATAAATATCCCTGGATTAAATGTATCCTAAAAATATATTCTAAATCTATATGGCCTCAAATGTCGAAAAGACTTTAAAAAAAAAAGAAAAAAGAATAATATTATAAATAAGGCCGGAGTCTAGATGGCCTCAGAAGCAAAAGAATATTAATAATATTCCAATTCAAAAAGGACAAACAAAAAGCAACTTGGTTCGATTTTTTGTTTCTTAATTCATTTAAAATAAAAGATCTCAATTAAAGTGCTGATGATATGTAGAGAGATGATGGACCGCGTTGATCATCATCTCACATTCATTTATCTTAAATTATATAGTAATCTTCAAATGATATATTAATTATATTATAATTAAATTAGAACAAAAGTAGAATAATATTATTGTGTTTTGCGGCTCCCTAAATTTTAATTTTCCATACATTTTCTGCTTTAAAAATATTTACGATCCCTGATTTAAAAGATTATTTTGAGTTTAATTTTGATTTTTTATAAGAAAATCTCTCAATCCATAACGATTTAATAATATTTTTTCTCTTTTTTTAGGTGAACGTTATGTATATAAGTTTGTATGTGATCCGGAAGTATTATTCAATATGGCTTATGCCAGAGGAAACGGCCACTCGGAATCATCGTCATCGTCGTCAGGGTCTGGTCGTAGCAATTCCACAGGTCATACGCCACTCCCGACTGGTTCAACCGCATCAACTACAGCCCCTGGTACCGTGGCATCACCCTTAAGTGATTCAGCTTCTACCGACGCCCAGGCTTTAGCCATGTATGCACCCTCCGGTTACTCGCCTTCTTTGCACCATCACTTTCAGCAATACTTACACCAAGTAAGCTTTTTGAGTTATAAAACCCTTTTTGAAAAGAGATTATTTGAGGCCTTGCCATACTTATTAAGGTTTTAGTTCGTTTTTTTTTAACAGTTTATGCCGAAATCCGTCCTCTTCTTTTCTAATATTATGCAAAATCTTTAATTAAATTGTTTATGTATTTCTTTCGATGTACGATTGATTTAAATTTAAATTTTGATTTTATTTTATTTGATATTTTTACATATTAAAAAATTTAAAGTTAGAATTTTTTTAATATTTTTTTTTTTCATAAATGAAATTAGGGTCACTAAGCTAATAAATTTTTAAAATAATTATTGATCAGAAAATCAAAAAAATTCATTTAGGTATTCTTGGATATAGGAAACTTATTATTATTAAATTATTATTCTTCTTCTTAAAATACCATATTGTTTTTATTTAGGAGATCCCTCGGCGTGGTCCAAGCTACCAGCATCCCTCTTCTACCCCCATGTCTCATCATAATTCATCTCAGCCTCATTTTGGAGTCACAGCCTATTCTGCAGCGCATAGATTTTATTCAAAATCTACTCATGAGCAAGGTATGGTTATTTTTAATACATTTTTTTGTGAGCTTGAGGTTTTGTGGGTATAAGAATCAATAGGCCTAATCAGCTTTCTCTAAAAACGAGATCGTCATATTTCATTTTTCAAAATATCTCATTTTCACTCCATTATAATATGAGAAATAAGGAATAAATTATCAAATATTTAAGAAATTTTCTCTTTTGAAAATGAGTAGCGTAGAAATTTATAATGGGGCTGCATAATCTCTCCCTCCTTCCCTCCCTTTAGGTTTTGTTAATTTATTAAATAATATTATTTTATTTTTTATTAACATTATTTTTACCTCTGTATTTTATTCGTCTCATATACGCCTTATATCTAGTCTAAGTTCAGATCCCAGGGAGAGGGAGGAAGGGGTTTCTACCCTCTGGCTACACTTTTAGAAGTTAGTGGATAAATTTTGTTCCACATCTATTTTCAGATATTAATTGAGCAATTCTCCTCCATCATTCCTCTAAATTTAACTTTTTAAAACACATTTAGGCTAATATTTCTGGATGAACAATTTTCCGGGCTGAATCTTTCTGAGACGCGGGAAAATTTTTGATTGTGGGACAGTCCCGGAAAATAGTTAAGGAAGTTTGGCAATTCTGCTCCAATTCCCACTCATTGTAATTGGGCATTTGGTCCGAAAATCATTTGGCGACTGAAATAAAAGGTTAATAATACATTTTCGTTACTGTCAACTTTTTGTGCATGTCTCAAAGAACTATTCCGAAGACAACAAAAATTAATATAAAAAAAAAAAACAAAATCAAAATTTTAGGACCTGCAACTTCGGGAGCGGATTCTGCACCAGAAACTCCCCCTCTTCACTGCCTGGGGGTGGATGCCTGTGTCTGCTGAGATCCCGTGAGACTTCTTTATTTATGTGCAATTCAGTGTATATACGTAATGTTTCGGTGAGAAAAAAACCGCACCAACACACAACTTGTTGTCATTTTTCACAAGACATATTTCAAAGTCATTCTTGTGATTCGATTGTCCATCCGTTATTTATTTTAATGGACTAAATGAAAAATAATCAAAGTTGTTTATAAACTGATTAATTGTATTTATTCTTGACGATTTTAAGTTATTATTTTTTTTTTTTAAAGAAAAAAGAAAATAAAAAAAAAACATTTTGAAGTAGATGAACCAAAAAAAAAGATGAAAGTGAAATTCAAATGGTAATTACATAAAATCTAGTATAAATTATTAAACAATTAAATACTTCTAAATACATGTCATAATGTTTTGAATATTTTTGAATCTACTTTAAAATTGTTATTGTTTAAGACCGGTTTCATACTGTCAAGAGTTTTTACTCCATAAGTTTCCACTCCACAATAATTACATAGATAATGTGGAGGGGATGAACGCGTGCCACTATAATAAAAATCCAGAGGTGCCGACGTTCCCCTTCGAACTTAGGCTTTGGAATTTAAACCAGGGGCTTCATTACATTATTTTTTGAGGAGAAGAAATGGATTGTTTGAGGAGCGGATTCTCCTTGGATCTTTCAATGTTTATTTGATATATATATATACTTTAAGTTAAGAAAAGTAGTTTATTTTATATTCCGTTACATAGAAATTTTGTACTTTGATTTTTGGGGACTGCGCACACGTTTTACTTGAAACCGGTCTTAAGAGTTCTGATGATAAAAAAAATTCAATTGGTTATTTTAACACAAATATGTTCATATAATTAATGTTATTTCTTACTTTAATGTTTTTTTTTTTTTTTTTTTTTTTTTTTTTAAAAAAATAGATATTATAAAAAATTTTTTATTTTTTTTTTTTTATTTTATTATGCAAAAATCTAAATTTTGTTTGACCTATATTATGAAATTTTATATATGAATAGGTGAGAATGATAAAACCAAAGTACAAAATAAATTTTTTCACAAGAGCAAAACAAAAGGATGAAAGAAAAATGAATTAAACAAGTCAGAACACAATGTAATCTGTAATGAGAGCCGTCGAGAGGTAAGTATGGGGCTGCGTTTGAAGGTGGGATGGAAATGCAAATGCGAAGAGATACATCCTGAAAATAATTTTATAAAATAATTAAGTATTTAGCTCCGGAGTCCGAATAAGGCTTTAAACGGGCTGGTAACATCACCACTCCTTTGGTACAAGTTGCTCCTCATTTTTCAAAATTTATAGCGCATAAAACCAAATTGCACCAACTTGGTGTACTATATTATTTTCACCTCTTCATATAAAAAAATAGATCCGTGTTAGAAAAAATACACGTTATTGTATGGGTCTTTTATTGCCGTTTATGTTAATTTAATAAAAAAATTTATGAATTTGTTGAAATTAGATTTATCATTTTAAAAAAAATGTATACTTTATTAATTTTCAATAATAAAATTCTTTTGTGAAATCAATAAATAAATATTAGTAATCTTTAATTAAATATATATAAACAAGTTAAGTGTGCTGTTTGTTCTAGGAACACCTGAAAGAATATGTTATTGGTAAGACAGCCTATTTCAGATCCGGTGCTATGAATTTCGCATGGGAGTTATTATTTTCCTGATTTTGAAGAATAAAAAAGTAATAATTATTGTATTTTTTTTACACATGCAATGGAGAAGGACTTTCCTTAACGCCCCACCCATCCCATGCAACAGGCTATAGCCTATATTATTGCATTTTAAAATATTTTTTCTAAAAAAATATTATTTTAAAGGAGTATAGGAAGACAAGTAATTAACAGGAAGAGAGAAAAATTTTATGCCAAGTAATTTATAAAATATATAATAAAATCCATGAAGATATTTAATGAAGGCAAATTCATATTTTGAAATTTGGCGGCTAAACGAAAGTTTTTACAAATTTCATCTTTGTATTTTTTAATTCCAGTGGCGGATTTATGAGAGAGGAGGGTGTCAAAATCCTTTCTCTATAGGTTTAATTTATATTAAATTTCTTCAGTCAGAATAAATATTTTAAAATATATATTTTTTTTTTTAATTCTGTATTTTGGTCATTGATTTAGAAATATATTTTCATTTTCGAGATAATTTATTTTATTTATTTTTTATCTTTTTACAAGATCAAGTATTAGCAACTTATTAAATGGTGAATCTGGTAGGTATATTAATACAGATTACTAATATACTAAGAAATGACGCACTTCTAAAAAATAATTTGTCTTGATCTTTATTTCAACACCCCACCCCCACTTCAATAAAAATTTTCGATCTCCAATGATTAATTAAAATAATTTTCATTTATTTTTTAGGATAGAATAAGAATGTTTATTTTCAATTTGGCATTAAAAATTTTCGTTTTTTTTTTTTAATATTTAAAAATATTTTAAATTCATTCTTTTTTTTCAATTATATTTTACAATTAATAATTAATTATATTTTTTAATTTATATTTCTTCATAATTAATACAAACTCGATTCCTTTAACTCATCTCCATGACGTTTTCCTTTTACTCATTTTAATGCGCCTTCTTTTTATTTCATCTCTGACATCTTTGGCTTTTGATTAGCATCTTGTTTGTCATTATTTATTCGAATTCTATTGATTGACATTTTTATTTTTATCTGCTTTATTTTCACGTTTAAAGGTAAGTACTTGATTTTATATTTTATTTAATTTTCTTCAGATTTATTATTTTTAATGAATTCAATAAGGAAATCAAAATATTCTAAACAATTCCTCTCAAGTGAAACAGGTTAGTTTCTCTGTCAAATTTTATTCTCATTTTTAATATATTTTAGAAGTTAAATTATATATACAAATAATATATTTTAGAACTTTTAATCATCAAATCTCATTCAATGTTAACATATGTTAAAATAATATCATATTTATTAAAATAAAAAAAAGACTATTTATTTTTTAATATCAGAATAATTTAAAAGGAAAATCATCTTTTTTTCTAGGTGGAACGTGAGCCATAATTTGTATATATATAGCATTAAATGTTACCCAACAATTTCCTTGCGTCTGAATGGCTGGAATGGTTCAAAAGCAAGAAAATTGGTGCCCCACTTGAAAGAAAGAGACATCGAAAAAAGAAAAACAACGTGCGAATTACTGCTACAACATCGAAAATGAATTAATTTTTTACATCAAATTATTACTGACAATGAGAAATGGATTTACTCTGACAATCATAAAAGCAAAGGAGCATGACTCAGTGAACCATCAACGCCAAAGCGTACCATCCACGACTGCAAGATTATACTTTGTGGTATAAAAGGTGTCGTGTATAATGTAATTCTGAAACTATCCTAGGAGAACGATACCGTCAATTAATGCGTTTGAACCAGGCTCTGTAGGAAAAACGGAATTGGAGAATAGGCATGATAAGATCATTTTAGAGTATTGCAATGCCAGATCACATGTTCATGGATCTGTCAAAACTTATCCAGGAGTCCTGTATTTGTTCCTCTCTATGGTATCGGCCATTTCTGGAAATAGGTTCAATACTTATGAAGAAATCAAAAAAGGCTTCGTAACTGGATCGCTTCAAAGCCAGAATTAGAATGGAATCCGTTTATTGCCTGAAAAACGGGCAAAGGTTGTAGCTTCAGATGAAAATAAAGTAAGAGTGATTTATTTTGTTTAAAATTAATCTAATTAACTATAAATAAATAAATCCATAGTCATACTTGTACACCCAATATACATAATACACAATATATATGTGGAATAATGTCTTCCCGGGTTGGTCCGCATTGATTGTTGAGATTAACTCGACGTTTCGGCTCTCCTTTTGGAGCCATTTTCAAGAGTT